>VZTF01009524.1:22923-69754 GCA_013397755.1 Cnemophilus loriae | reverse complement strand
GACCGCCGGTTTCCTGCGCGGCTCGGGGGGAGCGGCCCCGCCGGCGCCTCCTCCCCCGGGCAGCCCCCGCGCCGGCGGCCGGCCGTCCATCCATCCATCCATCCATCCATCCATCCATCCATCCATCCATCCATCCCTCCATCCCTCCATCCCTCCCCTGCTCGCTGGGATGCAGGAAGGGCTGAGTGGCTTTCCCAGGGCCGGGTGCGGGCACAGCCGCGGGGAAGCGGGGTCGGCCCCTGGGCTTTGTGCCCACACAGAGGTTTTTGCCATCTGGATGGGAGAATGGCACAGGTCCCTTCAGTTCTGGGGAGGCACAGTGTGCTGGTTTTGCCAGACTTTCCCAGAGTGAGCTGCCAGATGTGAACAGGGCTCTCCCCCCAAATTTGTACTTGTCAGTTTTGGGCAGGCACAGTTCATCTTGTTTGGAGCCCTGGATGGATTCCAGTCTGTTCTGGTGAACTCCATTCCCTCCAGGGTTCCCTCTGCCCCACCGAACTTCCCTCAGTGCTCCAAATCCCACCCGTGCATTCTCTCCATCTCCACTTTCCCCGCAGCCAGGGCTGCTCTTGGAAGGGGCAGTGGGCTTCTACAGCCAGAGGGAGGGGAGAACAGCTCTGAATCTTTATTGATGAGTGAAAAGACCTCAGACTTGTGAGGTCCAGCATCACACATCCAGGATAACAGTGAAGGACGTACCTTGATACACTTGATTGTTTCCCTTATCAGACAGCGTCTGACCCTTGCTATGTTTTCCATTCTCTTGGTGCTGCCTCTGAAAGGGAGTTAGGGCTGGAGATGGGCTGCTCCTCATCCTCTTTCCCCATCGTTTCTTGGACAGGGTGTCTGTTTCAAAGGTGGCCCTTGCTGGAGTTCAGGGTTTGGGGCACAGGTAGAGAAGGAAAGACCCATTTCCCCAAAGCTGTTGTTACACAGCCACATTCGAACAAAACAAAACAAAAAGAGCGATAAATGACGTTTGGGTTTTGCTGCATCTCCTCCATCACATGCAGAGACACGGGGTGGTTGTGCACGGCTGGGGCACTGACCATGGGAATTCATTTGCTTGCTGGGGCCATGTTTTGCTCTTGGTTTGATTTATGTGTGATTCCTTTTATTTGCTGCTCTTTGCTTTTCGTCATCGTGGTTGTTGTTTTCCTTTGCTGCCCTGAGGTTCAGGCGTCAGTCCAAGACTTTGTCAGGGATGGAAAGAGGAACTATCTGCTGCTAACTTCAAAAATGCCAGTAATGAGCAAAATCTGCTGTTTAGCCCTGAGGTTTCTGAGCATTCTCCTGGTGCCTGTTTTGGGTGCAGGGGTGGAAGGCAGCTCCGTGTCACCCCAAGGAGTGTCATTGTGTCACTTGTGGTGTTGGCTCTGGCTGCAGCTCCACTCTGTCCTTCCCTGGTGTTCCCCTCCTGGCTGCTCCACAGCTTCCCTGGAGAGCCAGGAGCACAGCAGAGCAGCCCCTGGGCAAAGAGGGGAGATCCTTGGGCTGCTGAGCATGGTGGGATCCAAATTCAGAGGCTTTGACCAAAAGGGGAATCTCCCACACTGGGCACGAGTCTTCCAGGAGAACTTTCCTATGGAAAGAGGACTTTGCCTCCTGGAGAATTTACTTGGCTGCCTGCAGAGGCAGGATTAATTCTGAAATTTCGCTGTTAACTGAATAGATTAGATTTAGGTTCCTTTCTGAGCTGCTGTGGGCTTAGGAGTGGGAGCTGGAGAATGTTGGGGTTTATGTGCGGGGGACTGTTTTCATAACTTTGCCTTCGTGTCCCTCGGGGCTGCCTTATGAATGTGGAAAAGGCCCCTCTGTAAAGCAGACTTATAAACCTCCAAATCCCCCCAAGGTCTTTGGCACAGTCTGCTGATTTTTATTTGTGGTTTCATGCTGATTTGGCTCGTTGCTTTTAATCCAGCACATTTCAGTTCAGGTTAGTGTTTGCTGGAGGTTTTGGAGATGGATGGGCTTTTTGTTTGTTTGTTTGTTTGTTTGTTTGTTTGTTTGTGGGGTTTTTTTTGGTTCTGTTTTGTTTTTTAAAGGACTTGGCTCAGGTGGATTTCAGCCTGTGTCGCACTGTGGTCTTGCAAGTTCAGTTTGAATTCTGAACAGAAGTTTATTCAAACTCCGTCAGATTTCAGCTTTATGAGAAACTGGAGATGAGGTGAATCCTGGTCTGAAATGGGGTGAGAGACTCCAGAGCCCATCCAGTGCTGGGCAGGGGGGCTGAGTTTGGGTCCAGCTCGCAGGGGTTCCTGCTCTGAGGGCAGGGGGAACCTCTGTGCTGCTGCTGCACAGAAGGGTCCCTAAAATCCACTGCTTTGGGGGCCAGAGAGCGCTTCCAAAAGGGGATTTTCAGGGGCAAACAGCTGGAAATGGGAATCAGCGTGGCTGAGAGAGGTGCTCTGAAGTGTGCTGTGCACCGGGAGTTATCCTGATGGGCAGAGCTCCGCTCCCGGGCACGGCACGCAGCCGCTGCCCCTGGCAGGGCGCTGCGGGGTGGGTGCTGCACCACTGAAAGGAGCACTCATTGTGCTGCACAGAGGCAAAACAAACCCAGATCAACGGCACCGAGAGTGCCAGCACAATGCTGAAGGATTTAATTTTGTGGATTATTAAATACCCTCTGGAAAGGAAAATATTAATTGGATTGCAGGCTTGTGAGTGAACAGCAGAGATGTAGAAGCAGCTGTGGCTTAGGAAAATAATTTTATCTTACAGGGGGCTTTAAGGAGCTCCAGTGGGGGAGGTTTGGCCTTGTGCAGGAGCTGGGGTGAAGATTTCTGCTGTTCCAGGGAGCAGCGAGGAGACAATGGAGGCGAAAGGTCTCGTGTGAGGGAAGGGCAGAGGAGGATCCGTGCGTGAGGTCAGTGCTTGTGAAAACCAGGGCCGGTCTAACCCTTGCCTGGAAGAGAGGGAAAGAAGATTTGTGCTGAGCTTGGTGTGTGTGGGGGTTCTGCGTGGAGGGAGCAGAGTTTCTCCTGGGATGCTCTGAGGCTGCAGAGGGAGTTCCTTACCCCACAGACACCGGCACGGGGCTGATTCCCTGGGAGTGTCCTGGGCTCTGCTGTAGGAACAGGCAATTTCTGAGCCCTCGGCCCCTCCAGGGACAATTTTGACCCAGGAAATCGGCAGCAGCAGCCACCACTGGTGACTGGTGGCTGGAATTCTGCTCTGAGGAAAAGAAAGTGAAGCCTGGGAAGAAAGACAGACAGATAAATGTAGAGAAGCAGGGGAAGCAGCATCATCTCGTTAGCGCCGTGTCAAGGGCAGTGTAAAGGTGACACAGGAGAAGTAATTTTGCTGTCAAAATTATTTAGAGATGTCATTAAACTGCTTAGGGCTGTCTCTGGTGCTTCAGGGCACAGACACCTGGTTTTAATTTGCGCTGCTCTGTGTCCGAACTGGCCGGCCTCGCTCGAAGGGAGCGGTGCTCGTTTGGAGCCTGGTGGCAAACGCCTTCAGTGAACTGGGAGCTGAAAGGCAGAGGGTGACCAAGAGCACACTGAACTCCCTCATAAACTTCCTTGATTTAAAACTATCAACCAGTTCAGGTCTGCAGGGATGATGAACTTTTCGGAGTGCTTGTTCTGGTTCAGTTCTGGGACAGGGAGAGCAGAGAACCGTTTCCTACTGGAAACCCACTGAAGGTGTCCAGGGTCAGGCTGGACGGGGCTTGGAGCAGCCTGGGACGGTGGAAGGTGTCCCTGCCCATGGCAGAGGGAGGAATTTAAGGTTCCTTCCAAGCCAAACCAGTCTGGGATTTTATGATTGGCCCTGGACTTTGGAAAAGAGCTCCCCTCTGTTCTTATTTAATTATTGCTCGGCCAAAATATTACGCTTGCAAAATCACTTTGTTCGCTCTATATATTTTTCTTTTCCTATCTCGTTTGTTTGCTTTTGTGGGGTTTGTTTGTTTGTTTTTCCTTCCCCCTTTCTGCCTTGTGCATTGTCCTGCCCCGTTTCTCCTATGCCCAGCCTGTTTCCCTTACCTGGAAAATGTTTTGCTACTCAGGAGTTCTTGTTTGACATCGATGCCCTCTTCCATCCCTTATTCTTTCTCCATTGAAATGCATCATCTTCACTTTCTCAGCTGAGGAATTCTCCGTTCTCACCATTTCAGGGCTGTTTCTTCCTGTTAGGACACTCTCACTTCCCTCAGTCCTGGCAGATGTCACTGGAGAACTCATTACAGGGCCCCCTGTCCCAAGCTTGTGTTTTCCAGCTGAGGGCATGGAAAGACTCTCCTGAAGAGTTCATTAATGGTGCAGGAATCAGGAGCAGGTTTGTAAATAAACCAGAGCACCTCCGCTGTGCTCTGAGCCTGCTCTGGAGTGGAGGTGTCTCTGTCCACAGCCCCTGCTCTGCTGCAGCACTGCATTTCCTTCCTGTTGTTTTTGCCTCCTACTTTAGCCAAGCCAGTGAGGTCAGGGAGGAAATTACACATTCCCCTGGGTCAGGAATATTATCTGATAAGGGGTTTTCTCGTAGTAGTGTCTGAGGATGAGGAAGGATGAATGGAGGGAATTCCCAAGCACTGAAAGGTTCTTGCTCATTTATTTGGCCTCTAGTCCATGGGAAAATCATAGCTTTTACTTTATTTTGCACATGGATATAAAAGCCACAAGATCTGGGAAGGCCATCAAGCCCAAATTTGCTCTGTTCTTTGATTAGCTGCACGGAAATATTGCTGCACGTCAAATCCCTCATTTTCAGATGTCAGGAAAGCTTCAGTCCCTGTCCAGAGCAGGTTCTTTAACCTTCTGCATCTCCAGCTGGAAGGAAACTCACAGCAGCGTTCACCAACCACGCCGGTCAGCGGAGGCAGTGTCACCTCGGGGTGACATCCACAGGCACCAGCCAGGGACGTTTTCCCTGTGGCCGAGAATGGGAATTCCAGAGAACTGGGAAGCAGGAAAACTTGAGAGCTTTTGGTGATGGAAGAGCCACAGGGCAGAAAACACAGAAGCTGAAATATTTCTGGTGACAGAACTGCAGCGAAGTTGTGTTTGCTTGGAGCTGGTGCCCAGTTCAGTGCTGGGATTGATTTCAAAAGCAGCTCTGGGATTTTAAACGACCTCAGCTCACTCGGGCCTCTAAATCACCACAGCTCCTTGGAAGGAAACTTCCCTGTTCCTTTGAAGAGCCAGAGTTCCCTGCCTGGAGTGTCCTGCCCTGGGGTTGGTGTTTGTCAGCGCCCTGGGGCTGTGCCAGCTCGGGTCGGGAGCCGATCCCACCCCGGGGGCGGCTGCTGCTCTGCCTCTCCCTGCCGGTCTCTGCCCTTCAGATCGCAGAAGCTCCCCCGTAACCCCATCCCTGCCTTTTATCCGAGATGGATGTGATAGGTGCTACTGGCTGTGGGAGCCGCTTTTGCTGTGTTGCCAGGGCAACCAGAGATGGCCCCTGAAGACAGGAAAGGGCAAACATTCCTTTCTGCTACAGTCTGGAGCATCAGTGATTGAATGAGATTAGATGGAATTAGATAATCCTGAAATTCACAGTGATTTGACGCCAGACCTTTATTAAATAAGTAAAAGTACCAGCCCTTATAATAAAAATGAATTCTTTTAGATCAATAACTTTCCCCACTGTTCGTCACAGCTGTGATTCTTGAGATCTCTTTTTCTGTGGCACGGGGTGAACCACACAAACCTGCCTTTTTTAATTTTATTTTTTTTTCCTCTCCCAGAGGGGACTATGATATCAATTCCTCTTTTATTTCCCCCCTGTGATTCACCCACTTAACCCTGAAGTGCCCTTGCAGAGGAAGGTTCTTCAGGGATGATTCAGTGCACCGGAATTTACAGCACTGGGATTACTTAAACCTTGCACACCATCACTCTGAAGTATTACAATGTTTTAGAGTTAAAGAAAGAAAATGAAAATATATTAGAATACGAATGGCTGGGTAGTTTTTTGTTCCTTGTGTGTTCCGTGCCCAAAACTCCTGGGACCTCATCCATGCCTGGCGTGTTCCTGCTCAGCTGCAGAGGGACCGATAACATCGTGTTCACATCCACAGTAGATGTGGGTTGAAACGTGAGTGCAGGGTGGACTTTGATCACAATCAGCCGAGATTTACATCAGTTCAACTCCGCTCACTTCTTTTTCATCTTCAGACTGGCAGGGCTCGCGTCAAAATCCGCCGTGCACCAGAGGACACCCAGCAGAGCGTGGAAAATTTGGGGTGTTCTGGCCCTCAGGCAGTTCTGGTTTTCATCAGGCTGTGTTGGCCCTCTCAGAGCAGAGGGTTGATTTCCTGAGATACATTTTCTTTGGTGGTGCAGCTCCAGACACCCCTGCTGAGGGTGTTGCGGGCACAGGGGACAGCTCGTGGTCTCACAGCAGAGCGGGAGCAGCCTGGCTGCTCCTTAGCAGAGTGCTTCTAATTCTGAATTAAAACCTAATTCATTTTCTAATCCCTGAATTAACAGCGTGATTTCTTAAAACATCTTTGGCTCGAAATTCATGAGCTGCTCGTGCAGGTCTGGATCTGGACTTGTTTGTATCAGCAGTGTGGATCTGGGGGTTTTTTTTGAAGTCTCACCTTGCTGTGATGGATTTCTCAAGAATAAGTTCAGTTAAGAGTAATTCCGTGAGGCTGGGGAGCATTTCTGTCCCCTGGCGTGTGCAGAGGGCAAAAATCATCCTTGCTTTGGGAGGATTTAGTTCTGCCTTTGATGTGTCTGCTGTTGTCTTTAAATCACTGTAGGATCTGCAAAAATTGTGTTTAAAGGATATTTGAAATTATGTGCTCTAAGTTGCTGTGCTTTTCCTTTAGCTGAAAAACGCCCATCCTGAGAGTCATTTTGGTGTCGTGGTGGGACTCCTCCAACCCCCTGGACTGCTTTTCGTGGCAAGCTCTGAAAACAAGAGTGAAAACTCATTTTTTCCCCCCATATCATAAGGAAATACTGACGTGCAGCAAAGTGAGAGAGAGGGAAGGACAGAGGAGGCTGAGAAATGGGTGTGAGCAGTGGGTGTTCAGAGCAAAGTGATCCGCACTGGGAATAACCCCACCCTCACCAGCAGCAGAGCAGGACAAGTTGCTCATTTTTAGGATCATGGAATCCTGGAATGGTTTGGGTTGGAAGGGACCTTAAAGCCCTTAAATCTCATTCCAGCCCCTGGGCAGGGACACCTTCCCCAGCCCAGGCTGTTTGGAGGATTCAGGCAGGCAGAATTCTCCCTTGCAGGGCTCTGATTCCACATTCAGAAAGTTGTATGGTGTCAGAGCAAATACCTCGCAGAAATCCAAGCACATTACGCTGGCACTATTGTCTCAGCAAAAAAAGATACATTGGTTTAACATCTTTTCCATTAACAAGCTTTAATTTGCATAAATTATATCACCCTCTGTTAATTTATTATTACTTGTTCGGTTTCCTCTATTTCATTATTTCTCCTGGGGGTTATAAAATTACTTGGATTATTCTGCTTAAGCTTTTTAAAATACAGTCGCAGGGCTGTGTTTTCCCATTTACCTTGTATTTCCTCATTGTTCTGAGGCTCATTAAAAACCTGAGTCAAGTGTCTCAAGAACTTCCCTGGATAAGTATTCTGGAAGTCTTCGAGAGCAACTTACCCAAATCTGCTGATTTAAACCCGGATCACTTTGGAAGTTTCTGTTTGGACACCTCCTAATTCACTGCTGGAGTGAAAAGTGTTTCATGTCCATGCCATGCCAGAGCTGGCTTTTTCTCCCAGTGCAAATACAAAACATTTAATCAATACTTTTATTTTTTTCCTTATTTCTGATGGTTCTGTCGTTGCCATCTGACAATGGGCTGAAGCCACTGTGACCTCCTGTCCTCGGCAAGCCAGGCTGGAGTTCTCCAGTGAATGATGCAATGATTAAAATCACACATGCAATTATTGAAGATTAAAATCTTCCTGATGGGTGGGAAGGATAAAGGACACCCACTGCAAAGGCCCTTCCCCTGAGGTTGTGCTGAAGCGTCCCAAAGTCTGTCGCTCCTTGGGGTCTGCTGTGTGTCTCCAGTGGGATTTCTGCCTTTCCCCCCCATTCAGAGCTGGTTTGATGGGAAGGCTGGCGTGGGGATGGGCTGGAGCTGGGCTCTGGGAGGGGAATGGTGCTGTCCTCCAGCCTCCCCTCGTGCTCTGTGCCTCTCGCCAGCCCGAGCTGTGGCTCTGGGTGATGGAAAGCTGTGCTGGGCTCCCAGCACACGGCTCTGGGGCTGCCTTGGGAGAGCTGAGCCTTCCCCAGCTCGCTGCTGCTCCAGCTCTCCCTGCCGTGTGTCTGCTCTGCTTTCCTCCCAGTCCCTCACTCGAGGCTCCCAGTCTGACCCCAGGTGGGTTTGAGTTGCACCGAGCTGTGACCCCCACCTTAAATTCCTCCCTCTCCTGTCAGGGCTGCAGCTCCTGGAGCATCCTGAGCCTCCCTTGGTGTTGGGCGTGAGCTGTCAGTGCAGGGCTGCGTGCACAGGAGAGGAGGGGCTGTGGGACATCTGAACCCCGATTTCCACCAGGAAATGCCCCCCTGCCCTCCTCCCTCCCACCCCACCCGAGGTCTCTGCCCGGAGGAGCCTCCCCAGCGCTGCTGGCACCCAGGGCTGCGAGTGTGAGCCCAGCCTGGCACGGAGCATCTCGGTCTCCCCGAGCTGTGAAAGCTGCCATATGCTGAGGGATGCAGGGAGAGGGAGAGACTCTTCTCTCTCCCCTCTCCCCTCTCCCCTCTCCCCTCCGAGCCTCCCTGGCTGTTCTGGCAGTGTTCAGTCTGTCGGGGCTGCTCAGCCGCTCGCTCTGATCCCAGCAGGCCGGCGGCTTCCGATCGATACCAGCCTTGATCAGCAAATAATTCCACCTTGATCAGAGAATCCTGGTAATTAGAGCTGGGGAGGAGGCGTGACTGGGGGCAGGCTGGTATTTCAGGAGGTGCTTTTGGGGCTTTTCTGGCTGCTCCTGGAATTCTGTGTGAGCGAGGCTGGGCTGTTCCTGCACACGGGGACCACTCTGGCTGCATTGTTCTCCCTCGGTGTGAAACCCCCTGGCTTAAAAATGGAAGGGGGTGAGGAAGAAGAGGGGCATGAGGAGAGGAAATGATCCCTTCAATCCTCCAGGAAAAGAGCTGGAAATGGGGTTCCCCCCGTGTCACAGTGCCACAAACACAATGGTGGCTGCTTGCCTACAAACAGATTTTATTTTATTTTTTTGCTTTTTATTGCTTTTGCCACCCATGTAAGGCCCAGCTGTACCATACATATAGCCCAGCAAAACTACTTTATATCAAGGTGAACTTTGATACATTTTATTAATATCACACTCATCGTTTGAATATTTAAATACGCATGGCACACACAAAGCTATCATTTAGCTGGTGCTTTTTTATTTAATTACTTCAGATTTATAGAACACGAGCCTGTCACTGGCTTGTAAGAGCCATGCAGTTAATTAAAAGTGCAGTCAGAAATTCAAAACTGCCCTTCTGGCCCATCTCAGTCATCCCTGTCTTCAACTCAAGGATTACCCACCGTGTGTGGGAGTCGTTCCAGGTGGGAAATTCGGCGAGGAAAAAGCCTCAGGAGCCTGACCTGGAGCCTTCCTGGGTTAACAGAGCAGAGAATTGTACCAGGTTTGTGTGGGAAGAAGAAGGAGGGGAAAAGGTGAGGGATCAGGGGCTGGAGGTTGAGCAGCTCACATGGCCCCAGCCCTTTCCTTCAGAGCTGTCCCTGTCCGGGAGCTGTGACTGCAGGTGAGGGAATAGAAACCAGGTGCTGGCTCTGAGGAGGGGACAGCAGGTGAGAGGCAGCAGCTCAGGAGCTGCCGGTGCACATTCCTGATCCCAAAAGCGCAGTCACAGGGCGAGGACGGCAGCGGCGGTGCCAGCACAGAGACCTGCCTGGCTCCAGGTGTGGGATCCCTCCTCCGGGCGAGGTGCAGCTCTCCCGATCCCCTTCCCTCACCCCTATCCCAGCTGCCCTCCTGGGCTGGGTAAATAACACCCGGGAAGCCTCGGGGATCAGCGGACCATGAGTGGCCTCCCAAGGGGGCCGAATTTCTTCCCACCTAAATCCCACCTTGGCGGTCTTTGTGAAAGAATCCACAGTTATTATTCGTTTAACTTGTATTTTTAAATACTCCTCTTGTCTTTTGTTTACCTTCCTGACTTTTAATGTGATTTCAGAGGGGATTTTTCCGGAGTTCCAGCTGGCACCCAGTGTCCAAACAAAGCCAGGCCTCTGCCCGTTGTGTGCCTGGTGTTGCTTTGCTCTTGCTGTGTTTGGGAAGGGCTCACCTGCCTCAGCACAGTGCCCAGCTGAGCCTCTGGAAAGGTCTGGAGGGATTTGTCCATCTGATCCCTGTTTATTTTAATAGGGCATTTACTTCTCTCAGACCTGATCTGGTGTCTCCAGAACTAACGGGTGTAAAGTTTGACCCCGATTTGATTTAACCCTTATTTGGGCTGTTTCTCCATCAGAATTTGGGCTTGTGCTGGGTTTGAGTTGGGTTTTGCCTGTGCAGAGATTACACTGTGGAGTTCAGGGGATGCTGTGCGGTGCTCTGACATTTGTATTTTGCTTTTGCTTTGAGCTGGAGTGAGGGAAATCCACAGAAAGATTCCTGGGGCAGGATCTGTCCATGGCAGGGCTCCCTGAGCTGGGGACAGGAGTTCCTGGAGCAGGATCTGTCCATGGCAGGGCTCCCTGAGCTGGGGACAGGAGTTCCTGGGGCAGGATCCCTCCTTGACCTTTCAAGCAGGTGTGGGCACCATCACCTTTGGGGCTGGGTGTCTGCAGGGAGAAAACCAGAGCTATAAACTGGAAGTGGTGACTCCTGCAGGAGGAAGATGTGATGGAAAACACGCCCAGGGTGGGATTTCACTTTCCCTTTCCCAGCCTCCCCCGGTGCAGATGCTCCCGGGGTGACCCAGAGCTGCTTAGCAGAGCACAAGAGGATCAGGAGGCCTCCGAGGAGTCTGTGTCTGCTGGAGCTGCAGGGGGGGAATTAGGATTGGCACGATGTAATCGGTAGAGCTTGTGTTTGGCTGGGCTTTTTTGTTTTAACAGGCCCGGAAAATCAGCAGGTAAATAATAAACTGGGGCTCCAGTTCGCTCTGCAGCGTCAGAGGGGGAGGAGTGCCACCTATGGTCACAGCTCCCCTCCTCGGGAGCCTCAGCACAGGTGCATTTTACCTGCATTTATCCAGGTAAAACACCCATCCAGGGACTTCCCAAGCCCAGCTCAGCGCCATTGCAGCACGGGAAGGAGCCCCAGCCCGGGGTGGTTTACTCAGCCCGGAGAAACCCAGAGTGTTTCAACCCAGGGCTGAAAACTGCGTGGTTTTCATTTTCAGCTGGATTTCTGCAGATGTGCTGTGTTTTAAAGCAGGGAACGGCAGCTGCAGAACGGCCCTCAGCAAAATCCCAATCCAGCCCCTTTTCTGCAGCAAGTTTTGTTTTAAAAATTGGAGGAAACCTCCAAGGCTCACAAATGGTTGTGGGCACATTGTGTTAACATGGGTTTGTGTGCAACAGACTGAGGATTGGGGGGCTCTGCGTGGAAGGAGTTGCTGGGCTTCCTTCAGGCCAGTGCTGCAGGTGAGAGCAGCTTTGCTGTGTTGTGCCACTGGTGGAAGTCTCTGTCCATGGTGTCAGCGCTGCTGGAAGCCACCTCAGACCCCCCTGGCCCAGCTCTGCTTCCCACCCTGGGGAAATTTCTCAGTGCCTGACAGGGGAGAGACCATTTACAGGTAAAACGTTCCACCTTTAAAACTTCCCCCCCGTTTTACTCCAGTTAACTTTGGTTCTGGTTTTCACTCCCATGTGAGATTAGGTTTTTTTCACCTTCTCAGAAAACTCTTCCCTCTGGCATTGCCTTTTTTCTTTTTTTTCGCTTCCAGCTTCTTATTGTTCATTCTTTTGATGAATTATTTACCTCTCTTGTATTTTATTTTTTTAATATTCTCTTTATATTTACCTTCAAAACATACAACTCCCAACACTCCCTACATCCTCCCGTGCTCATTGGGAAGCCACTGTGTGTATTGGTCATTCATTTCCCAGCGTTATTTATAAATACAAATGTTGTAAATCGTGTGGTGTCACCTGGTGGTGCTCCCAACGTGCTGCTCGTGTGTTCCTGGTGTCTCTGGGAGCCCAGGGGTTTATCCTTTGAGTTTGTTGGGGCTCACAGTGCCAGGGGTCTGTGGTTCTGGTGCTGGGAGTGACCCCAGCGCTTGCAGGACACGCCTGAGAGCAGGCAGGGGTTGTGCTGGGGCCAGGATGGGTCCCCCCAGGTGTGAGACACCTTCCCGGGGTCTGTCCCCTCAGGTGTGCCCCACCTTCCCGAGGTCTGTCCCCTCAGGTGTGCCCCACCTTCCTGGGGCTCTCAGCATCTGTCCCCCCAGGTGTGCCCCACCTTCCCAGGGTCTGTCCCCTCAGGTGTGCCCCACCTTCCCGGGGCTCCCAGCATCTGTCCCCCCAGGTGTGCCCCACCTTCCTGGGGCTCTCAGCATCTCCCGGGCTGAGCAGTTCCAGGAACAAGGGGGGATCCCCCAGCCGAGGGGGCGAGGCAGGAATTTGGAGTTTTCCTCAGCCTGACGCTCTCAGCCTCTGTCCCCGCTCATTAATTCACCCCGTGCTGCAGCTGGGAGCACGTATTCAAACTCTAAGGAGGCATGTCGAGCAGTTGTTCAGAATCAGTTAATTTTTTATTGGATTTGAAGTCAGGCTTCATGGGCCGAACCCACCCCCGAGGGCTGGGGCCGGGGAGCCGCAGGCAGCCGGGACTGACTGCGGATAATTGACTTTCCCTTCTGTGGCCACCCTCAATCAGATTCACCTAAGAAACCTCCCTGGCTCTGCCTCTCTGAGGCCTCTGTCCCTCGCAGGCTCAGCCATCGAGAGGAATTAAATTAAACAAAATTAAACACCCCCTCCCCAGCCCTCGGGCTGTTAACCCCCCGTGCACACAAACAAACCAGAATAACCCAGCTTGGGACCCTGCTCCAGCCCAGCGCGTTCCCACACCTGCGGGAGTGACCTTCAGGACTTGCTCCAGGCTCTGTCTCCGAAGTGCCTCCCTCATTAGTGGGGATGAAATGTGCGTGGAGCTGCTGCTGTGGCTCTGCCTCCGTGGGGAGGCCAGGGCACGGCAACCCTGCTCACAAATCTCACCAGGGCCCCTCGTCCCTGCTCCTTTCCTGGGAGCCTCCCTGACTCCTCCTCCTCCTCCCTCCAAAATAACAGAATTAAGATGGAAGAAAGGCCTTGCAGGGTGTCCCCGAAGGTTGTGATGAGCAGGGGGTGCTGCCATCCCTGCCTGGGACACCAGCTCTGTCCTCTGTCCCCAGCTCCTTCACCTGCATTTGCTTGGCCTTGTGGCTGCTTGATCCCGGGACTGAATCTCTTTTAAAACAGTTTATTCCCATTATTCTGTGGAATTCCTCAGTCTGGTACCATTTGCTTCCAGCTGCCACCTCTCTCTGTAGTCAGGGCAAAAATAAAAACCCCCAAACCCTCCAGTTGTGCTTGGAGCCCTTTGCCATCCATCAGCCAGGGGTCACAGGAACTGCAGCTCATATGCTCAGGTCTCGAAACCTGCAGGAAATCAGTCTTTGTTACACGTGAAATAAAGCAGTCTATGGGGAAAATAACCATAAATGTTCATTATTTGTACAGGAAAATCAATTTGTAGGCCAATTGACCAAATAAAGTAATACAATTTGCTGGGAAATCCCCCAGGTGTGGCAGGCAAATCGCGGAGTGGGGATGGAGGCTGAGGTTTGCATAGGGAATGTGGGGTGGAAGGGACGTGAGATGGGACACGAGGCTGAGAAAAGGAGTAAAACTGCAGAAGAGTGTCTAGCCCATTGGGATAGAGGTACCAGGCAAAGGGGGAGAGGAGGAAATGGCCTTTTTTTGGTGGTTTTGCATCATTCTGTGTGTGTGTGATAGCCACATGTGCCTCCATGTCATCCTCTGCCCCAGAGAGCTTCCAGCATAACTGGGATAAACCCCATAAACAGAATGAGGGACAGGGACAGGGCAGGGACCGTGCTGGTGGTGCTTTTACAGCAGGAGCCTGAGCACGAGGAGGTCGAGGGAGTTGCTTGGGATTACTCAGGGAAATTGGGGTTGAGAATGATTTTCTTCTCTGGTGCACTTAAAGATAAAGTACCCCGAACACGAGCTGGGCTGTCTGTGCTGGAGGCGAGAGCTGCTCTCTGAACCAGCTGCTGACAACCCAAACCATCACTGAGGCGTGGCCCTGTGCAGCCCCTGGGAGCCTGCTGGGCACAGCTGTCCCCAGGGTCTGTTGTCCCCTGCTTCCAGCTGTGGCACCTGTCTGCCTGGGCCCCACTGCCTCCATTCCTTCCTCCTCGAGTCACTGCCAGAACCTGTGAAGCCTTTCCGTGGGACTGATGAAGGATGTGGCACTCCCCAAACCCTGGGAGAGTTTTCCTGGTCTGCACTGCCATCATTTTCTGCCTGAGCATTGCTGGCTGTTCCCTCCTGCTTTGGGCCGTCCCTCCTGCACTGGGACAGCTCCCGTGTGACACTGGCGTCCCTGGGAGGACACGGTGGATAATGAACCTGTCAGTGGCCAGGTGACAGCGCTGGGCATGGCTGGCAGGAGGCAGGGATGCCTCGGGAAGGGTTTTACTCGTGTGTTCATTACTGAGCAGCGGGCCAGGAGGTGGGGTGAGAGCCTGGACACCTTCTCCTGCCTGTGACCTCCGCCTGGATGCAGATTGTGGTGAGCCCAGGGCAGCAGAGCTGTGCCTCGGCTGGATTTGCTACTGAAACAGTGGGGCTGGGAGCACGTCGGGCTGGAAGGGCTAATGAAGGCCCAGGGGACAGGGCAGGATTATCTTGGAAGGCAACCTGACCCTCTCCGAGGTGTTTACACTAATCACAGCTGAAGGTAAATGCAAACTCTGCCAGTTATTCTACAGGGGGATGTGTGGTCCCCACTGCTGTGTAATGTCCCTAATTAAAGCCATTCCGCCAGGTTTGTTATTTGGAAAAGCAAAAGAAAAATATCCCAGGCTCTCCGAACCTCCCCCTTTCCCTTTCCCTATCTTTATTATCAATAAAAAAGAGAGAGAAAATGCTGTCTGGGCTTGAGGATTTCCTTCACATATGGAAGAGATTTAGAATTCTCCCGCTCCCAGCACTGGCAGCTCACAAACCTCCCCTCTTACCTCCCTCCAGCACTCCCTGTCTGCTGCCTGTGTTTCCCAGCTTTACGCAGAAGGAATGCAGGGGCTGTTTCTTTCTGCAGGTTTTTTATCCAGTACTGATTATTTCTGAGGGTATGAATCACAGGCACGTGAATCATCTCGCAAACAGCTTCGATATTTTTACGTGGGAGCCAATTCTTGGGGCATTTGCATTTCTGTGCCTTTTTTGTGGCCCTGGCCTGGCTGCCCGGCGTCCGCAGGGGCTGCACCTGCTCATCTGCTGGGGTCAGTTCCCGCCGGGGTCAGATGTCCAGGGTTTCACGGGGACTGGCAAAAGCTTTGCTTTCATCTGCATTATTATTTTCTTTTTCCGTGGAGTTTTTTTTTGCCTCGCAGCTCTCGGAGCTCTCGGCCTTTCCGTGGCTGGGATCAATTAAATGCTCACCAGGGACTCTCCCGGCGAGGGCTCTTCCCTTCCCTGGCCGCCTCTCGGTGTCACACCAGGGCGTTCAGCTGTGCTGACCCTGCTGCGGCAGCTCCCAGGGCAGGAAACCTTTCCTCCCCTCCCTTCCTGCGTGTCCCCCAAGCCCCGAGCTCTCCGCCCCTCCTTCCATCTGCGGGCTCTCTTGTGCAACTCCTTGGATTTTGGGATTCTTGGCTGGGAGGACGCGGCTCCAGGGGAGAGCCAGGAGGGCTTGGATGGGTGGGGGGAGAAGGATTTGGTTTTGTAACTCCGCTGACCCCGCTCAGCCACACAGAGCGGAATTTCCCCCATCTCTCCAGAAGGGAAGAAATATCCCCAGGGTTCTCCATCTTTCTGATGCTCCTTTCCTTCCATGGCAGAAGGATCAGGCTTCCAGGCCTCTCCACTCCCTGAACCTGCTGCTGTTCCCAAGTTCTTGTTTTGTTTTTGGTTTTTTTTTTTAATTGCAGCTGCATCTCTGCACTCGGGTGACTTTAAATAGTGTGCTGGGACCCGTCTGATTTTTCCTGGGGAAAGGAAATATTCCTGGCTGTGAATTTTAAAAAAACAAAGCCACCCCCCCACCACCCTGACGATACTTTTGAGAGGCAATGAAAGCAATTAATGGTGTCAGAAGACCCTGCGAGGGTGGGGTGGGGAGGGAGGGAGGCCGGGCTGAGGCAGGAGCAGAGCTGAACCGTCGGGGGAGTGCAGGGTTATTGACTCCAGCTCCAGCTGTGCTGCCTTAGCTGGAACCATAACCCACAAAATTAATCTTTAACAATGGATGAAGGGAGGGCAGCCCTCGAACACGGGGCTGTTCTGCAGTGCCCTCAGCACTCAGCCCTTGCTGGGGCTTTGGAGAATCGCGGAGGCGTTTGGTTACGTTAATTAAAGAGAGGAAAAGGGATGTTCTGCTCCCCATCCAGGGGCTGGGGGAATCCTCGTGTTGGGAGAGGACGGTGCAACCTCCAGGAGGTTCCCTGAGCTGAATCAGTGCTGGGAGACACCTTTGGCTCCTCTCACGCGTTGGTGAGGTTGTTGGAGGGTTCCTGGGCCACAATTCTGCATCAACACCTGCCCTGCCCGGCTGTCCCCCCCCACCCCAGGTGTGTCTGGGGAGCAGCTCCTCACTGGGGATGTGCTGGGCGTGTTCTGGAGAGGTTTTTGTGTTTGCAGCTTGGACCAGAGCCCGTCCAAGTCAATGGCAAGACAATTGATTTTGGAGCAGGTTCTGGGCCAGGCTTCTGGCTACCTTTGTGCTTAATTTGAAAGTGATGTGTGTCTGCTGGTGGATTCCTCTAAACAGTTTAGGGAAGTGCAATTGATTCCAAACTCGCTGTGGATGAATATAAAAGGCAAAATTGATTGGCTCAGTCTATTTTAATTTTCTGGGGATGGAGGAACGTAGTAAATGAATAAATAAAACGCCCCAAACCTGAGGGTAAAAATACAAAGTACAAAGCAAACAGGACTTTTAAAATTGCGTTGTTGGGGCTGAAATTCCAGGATTTACAAAGAATAGCCCTGGTTCTTCTCCCCTTGTGGCCGAGTTTGCTCCTGTTCCTGAGGTGGCTTTGGGCAGAGGCTGCGCTTGGGGCACATTCCCTGTGTGCACGGAGAGGGGGAGGACCTTGAACACGAAAAGGATTTGAGGGCAGGAGATGCACAGTTCATAAAGCGCATGGTTTTCCCCACATTTTCCCTTTTTTGTGCCATTTTTGGCCCACTGCTCCCCTCTCCCCTGGGTGCCTGATGCTCCCAGACAGCTGTTCTTGGCTGGGACCTGCAGCACAAGGGCAAGAGCCGGTGTTGCTCCTCGGGGTGATGCCTTCCAGACGGGTTTAGCTCGTTATCACAGCGATTAGGGCTGCCCTTAATGACCGCAGCTGGAATTTACTGACAGAGGTAAACAAGTTTTTGTTTGGTATTTGCGGAAAGTTCTTAATTTGTTTAATTAAAAAAACGTGGGCTCTTCTATCAGCATTCCTCCCCTGCAGAGAGCCTGACCGGCTTTCCCAGGACTTCTGCATCTTGCCAGGTTTATTTGGAAAGTTGAAATCGGGTTTTTCTTCAGAGAAGCTGTGATTATTTAAGTGTTCCTGTGCATTTACTGGCCCTGTTTCACACGCCTTTCTCCCTTGTCCAGAGGACGTGCACAGAGCTGTGGCCTCACTTTCCCTTGCTGGGGTTCCCGGCCCAATTCCCTGATTTAGTTGGCTGAAATGACAGAATCTGTGGGGCAGTGGCACTGCAGCCTGGTGTGTTTCCCTGGTGGGAAGGAGCCTGCTGCTGGCTGGCACAGGCAGGTGTCCCTTTACAGCCCGGGATCACCTGCACGGTGACTTCCCTGGGCTGCTGGCAAAGCTTAAATTGAATGGAGATGTGGAAATATTTGGTGGGAAATACTCTGGAGACAGAGATTGGTGCCTGATTCTGCTGCCACCTTCCTTTCCTCTCGGTGTGGATGAGATGCAGGCTGGGGATGAAGGGGTGGGAGAGGCTGGGAGTGCATGGCTTGGTCAGACCTGGAAAAATTAGAAACAGAAGTGCCCGTGCTGGGAAGTCCTTTGTGAAGTGGCCGGGACAAAGTGTGAGCCCTGCAGGGCTTTGGAGAGGAGCTCCTCGGGTCCGAGATTCCTCACCAAACCCTTGTGTTCTCCTCTTTCCCTCTCGCCCTCTCCAACCCACTGCAGAACCGGGGCCGCCTGGCGGAGAAGAGGACGATCCCCCTGCCCCCCACCAGGGTCCCCAAGAAAGAGCTGAGCTCCGTCTTCTCCCACAGCGAGGACAGCGAGGAGAGCGACAAGAGCAATGGGCAGCCCCCCGAAGTGAAGCAGGAGGAGGATCTCCACATCAGTATCATGAAAAGAAGGTACCTCCCTGGCAGGGCTGGGCTGGGGCAAGGACACACAAACCTGGGCAGAGGGCGAGCAGCCCTGGGGAGCCAGCACCGCCCCGTGGGTCACCTCCAGGGGCTGAAATCACGCTGCAAATGTCACATTTCGGCTCACAAAGGGCAGCTGCGTGGGGCTTTTTCACATAACTCCTGTTTGGAGTGGAGTTTGCACTGAAGGCTCTGGATTTGCAGATTGTCATTTGGGTCTCACTCTCTGCCCAGGGCTCTGTGGCTTTGTGGCCATGGAATTGCATGACCAAGAAATCATCTGTGGGCTTCAGCTGTCTGAAATAGAGGTGTGGGGGCCCCAAATCCTGCCTTCTGCTTTCAGCCGTGCTCAAATTGAGATGGAATTTAAACTGGGCAACTCAATGTTTGGGAAGGGGCAGCAGCAAGGTGTAGGGTTTTATGTTTGATTACAGGTGTCAGAGCATCCTGAGAGCCTCTGGGAGAGAGGGAGAAGCGATGGAGTTGCAGTAGGGAGGAGGAACTGCTTGATTTTGATCCTGTTTTTCTCAGTGCCATGAACATTCATCCCGGAATTGTGCAGTCTTAGAGGAAGAGGAGAAGGGATTGTCTTGAGTTAGGTCCTGGTAACCCTCACCTGGCCTCTCCTGTGAGGCCTCAGTGCCCACAATATTCTGCTGCAAAATTCCGGGTTCTCTCACCCCTCTGAAAAAGCAGGAATTTCAGAAAATCCATAACTCCAGGGGAACAAACCCCTAAAGGCACCGTGCCTCAGCCTCCCGTGCAGATCACTGCAGCTCACCTCGGTTGTCGTCTCCCCGTGATGCACAACAGGGCTCAGATCCCGAGACAAGCCCTATAAAAACAGAGCACAGGGAACTGAAGGCCTGTAATTGCTTTTCTAGTGTTTTATGTGTTCTTGCCTGGCAGCAGAGGAGCCGTTTCCCCCTTACCTCCGGCAGATGCCGGTACCCTCAGCAGCTGAGGACTCGGGGCAGGGACACGAAAGAGCCACCAGCTCTTCCCATAAAGCCCTCCTGTAATTAAAGCCTGGGTTTATCACTGCAGCTGTCCAGGAGCCGTGTTCCAGGGTTATCTGCTGGAAATGGAAAGGTGTCTGGGGAGTGCACCTGGGCTGCTCAGGAGCTACAGAGCACAGGGAACCCTCCTAATCGGTTTTGGTGAACTGCCCCGCTTCTCCTGCCCCCTTTAATTATGCTTTTAATGCTGCAGAATTACAGTGCTAGATTGCCTCATTAGGAGGGAGAACACCATGATAACTCCGTAATTGATAATGCCGGGCCCCCCAAATATAAAGTGCTCTTATCTTAAATCTTTAATTACTGTAATTGCTTTGCCTTGTTTATTAGGAAATGAAGGAAAAATGTTTGGCAGTTCTCAGGCAGTGATCCTCCAGCTTTGCCATGGCTGTGCTCTCCAGAAATTCCCCATCAATTTGTCTGGAGGTCTCCTGGTTAAGCTTTATTTCCTTGGCGGAAAAGCAGGATTCTCCCAGCTGGGTTAAACTCTCACTGCTTTTGTACAGTTGTTCTTTTTGCTGGGAGCTGTGGTGCAGTGTGGGGGGAAAAGCTGGAATGGTGGGGCAAGCGGGGCAGGCAGAATTCCTGTGAGTGCAGAAGTGAGGGAAAAAACAGGAATTCGGTGCTCGGTGCCCAGGCGGGGAACATCTACTGCTCCCACCCCCAGCATTCGCAAGCATTCTGTCCCTTGCACAGGGGTCCCCCAGCCCCCCTGTCCCAAAGAGGGGGAGACTGGGCACTTCCAGCTGCTCCAGAGCCTCGGGTGGGGAGCAGCCTGTCCCCCTCCTGCTGGCTCTGGGGGCGCCTGGGTGGCTCTGGGGACAGCAGCAGCAGCCTGACCCCTTCCTGCTGGCCCTGGGGATGGCTCTGGGGACAGCAGCAGCAGCCTGTCCCCCTCCTGCTGGCCCTGGGGATGGCTCTGGGGACAGCAGCAGCAGCGTGTCCCCCTCTTGCAGGCTCTGGGGGTGCCTGGGTGGCTCTGAGGACAGCAGCAGCAGTGTGTCCCTCTCCTGCTGGCCCTGGGGGTGCCTGGGTGGCTCTGGGGACAGCAGCAGCAGTGTGTCCCTCTCCTGCTGGCCCTGGGGATGGCTCTGGGGACAGCAGCAGCAGCCTGTCCCCCTCCTGCTGGCCCTGGGGGTGCCTGGGTGGCTCTGGGGACAGCAGCAGCAGCAGCACAAAGGCGCCACAGCCCAGACACGACAGCTGGGCCCCGCCAGGGACTGTGCCCCATCTGCTGCTGCCTTAATTCACCTGTTGTGTCCTCCCCCCGGGGCTGGGGCTTTGCTGGCCCCCACTGAGAGGAGAAATAGGTTAAACTGGGATGGGAAAACAAGGCCAGGCCTGAGCAAACCTGTGTTCTGCTCACACTCCCCTGGATGTGCCCCCTGCACACTGGCACTACAAACACCTGCATTATTTTGCATTATTGCTTCCAACGCTTTGCCTTTCCCTCCTTTTCCTGTTCCTGGTTTCCTGCTGCTTTGAGGGCTGGGCGCTGGTGAAGGAAAGACTCTGGGGATTAGAACAGGAGTTGGAAGTTTCTTGGCTGGTCCCTCACCTCAGCCTTCGACCGTCTTGGCTTTTGTTACTGCCCTGTGGATTATCCCAGACACCAAACGAGGGAAGTGGTGGAGTCACCATCCCTGGAAGTGCTCAAGGAACACGTGGATGTGGCACTTGGGGACGTGGTTTAGTGGTGAACATGGCAGTGCTGGATTAAAAGTTGGCCTGGATGAGCTTAGAGGGCTTTTCCAACCTTAATGATTCTATAATTCTTAATTAGAGGCTACAAATTCCATTGCTCTGCAGTAGTTTGGGAAGCTTTAACTTCCTCGCCCTCACAGGGAGATCCCACCCAGCGCTGATAAATGCATGACCTCAGCCTGGGAGCTTTCCCACCCCGAGGTGCAGACGGCCTGTCAGGATCCCCTGATGTTATCCCAGGAATCTCCAGGCGGATGGAAAGCCAGGGGAGCCGGGGAGGAGGGCTCAGCATCAACAGCAAGATCCTCACACGCTGCTGGATTTAAGCCCGGCATTGTCTTGTGGGTTGATGCATTTAATTCCTATTTTAAAGACTGGCCTCTCCCATTGGTGTGGGAGGGGAGGGAGAGAGGAGAAATGCAGTGACAGCATCTGGGATTGAGCAGAGTGGGTCAGAAACAGCTTTGTCCAAGTCCCCAGCAAACTGGGAAGGTGTGGCTGAGAGTAGAGCTCAAACACCTGCTCAGAGTGCTGGGAAGGTGTCACTGACCTAATGGGGGATGTGGATTTGAGAGGGAGAGAGGGGGAAAACAGCCACTCGCTTCCCAGGGATGCTGCAGGGTAAAATATCACCAACAGCAAGAAATCCCTTCTTGCCCAGGAAGGAGATGTGAGAGCAGCAGAAAAGGTGAAGTGTAAGAGGGAAAGGAAATGAGGTCTTGCCCCACAGGTGCTCTTGGCAGCCCTGCCCATGTCCCTGTGTCTGACAGCTCTCCTCATGTCCCTGGGTCTCACCCCTGCAGCAGCAATCCCGTGCTGGAGAACAGCCCAGATGCCCCAGGTCCCAGTCTCCTGCTGCAATTTTCAGGCTGTTCTTCCAGGCCCTGTGGATGAGATTCCCTGAATCCCTGTTTGCTCCCTGCTCAGCCTTCTGAGTGCTGGGAAACAGCCTGGCGTGGGCACAGGGAGACTGTGGAGGCTGAGGCAGGGGTAGCTGGGAAGAGCAGGAGGAGAGAGGATCCAGCTCTGTCCATCCAGCCAAAAAAATCCCATCAAAAACCCCAACCCCCCTGGCTGCTCTGCCTTAATTTAGGGTATTGTTCATCCCAAGCTGCTGCTCCTGCCTGTCACAGTGACAGAACACGCCAGGTTAATTTCCGAGGTGGGAAATTGCTGATGATTTATTTCCAGCTGGGGAGGGAACACAGCACAGACACGTTTGGGGCTTCTGCCTCAAATGTCAGTGCTGAGCTCGTTGTGCCTCCTCTGAAGGGGGCCTGGGAGCTGAGACAGTGCCCTGCAGCCCCTGCAGCTCTCAGGGAGAGGGGTGCAGCAGGGAGAGGGTCTGGATGGAGCAGGAGAGGGTCCGGATGGAGCAGGAGAGGGTCTGGATGCAGGAGAGGGTCCGGATGGGGCAGGAGAAGGTCCGGATGGAGCAGGAGAGGGTCTGGATGCAGGAGAGGGTCCGGATGCAGCCAGGAAAGGATCTCTCAGTGCTGAGCAGCTCCTGGGTCCTGCTGTGGAAACAGAGCTCTGAAGTGGGGCTGGACAAGGCAGGAATTGGGGCTGGACAAGGCAGGAATTGGGGCTGTGGGGTCCCGGGGGGTGGCAGGAGATGAGTGCTGAGCCCGTGGCACTGACCTCTCTTTCGTTTGTTGACAGGATTCACACCCACTGGGATTTAAACATCTCCTTCCGAGAGACCTCTTGCAGGTACCGTTTTGGGGCACCTCTCTGTGTGGTAGGCTGAGAGTTTCTGATTTGTTCCTGGGTGCTGGTGGATGTAAATGAACATTTCTGTCACTGCTGGGGGGTTTTTTCTTCCTCCCTTTGTTCCTCATTGTCCCCTTCCCACACACCCTCTCTTGTTTTTATTTTGGGATGAGTTGTGGGGATAACCAGTCCCTTTTACATTGGAAGAGGGAATTGGTGAGACTTGTAAAGAAAGCCCAGTTTTGATGTGTTTAGTCTGGTCCCAGGAAGGTGGAAATTCATAAATTGAAGCTCTCCAGTTGCAAACATGAATATTCCTCTGTGACCTCGGGGTCAGGTGATATCCTGGGCGTGGTGCATTATCTTCGTGTGCTGCCAGCAGTCATAGACTCTTCTAATCCTTTAAAAATCTAGCTGCAGGAATCTCAGAACTGGGATTTTGAAAGGTCTCTTTCGTTCTGGATTGCCAGATCAGGATGCAGCCCTTGAGTTGTAGAAAACTTCTTGATTTTTAGAGTGAGAACAATAAACCTGTGCAGCTGGGAAGCTTCTCGGGGAGGAGAAAGCAGAACAGGAGGAGGCAGCCGAGGGCAGGACAGGGCAGGGTGAGGGGCTGGGGGTGCTCCAGCCACACGTGGGTGCTGTGGAAATTGGGATCTGCTCCGTGGGGTCAAAGAGCAGCCCAGTAACAACTTGGAGTTCTGCTAAAAAGGGGTTTTTGATGTTTTCTATGAACCTGCTCAGTTAGAATGGAAAATAGGGAAAATAATACCACTGGTGGAGCAGAGGGCCATGTCCATGTCCTTAACTGACCACTGGAGTGGGAGTTAAACCTTGGCCATGGGAGTGAAGGTGGGAAATCCGCGTGGACTCACGCTCCAGTAGGGAACAGTGAAGGCAGAGGAATTCTCTGGTATTTAACTAAGCACAGACTGTGGCTCTGAACCATAAACGCCTATAATTCCTAAATTTTCCAGCGTTAAGTGCACAAACCCCACCCCACAGTGAGCACAATGAGCCAGTGCAGCAGGCCCAGCTCAGCCAGCACCCATAAAAACAGGTTTTGGAAAGGCAGCCCGTGGAATAAAACCCCTGGTGTGCTGCTCCAAGCTTTTGGGACTCTCAAATACAAAAGGATGGATTCCTTCCAGGCAGAGCCTTTCATGCTAAATTTCAGCCCAGAGCAGAGTTTTATGGCTGAGTTATAAACTCCTAAAAGGCAGAGGTTTGGGATGGAAGTGCTGACAGTGCCTTAATTAATGGCCCTGTGAGCAATGATTCTGCACAATGGCAGCTGAGGGTGCCAACACCTTTGGAAATTAGAATCCCTGTCTTAAAAAAGATAATTCTGGACTTACAATACACGGCATAAGATAATGGTCTGATTTTTATGTCAAATACGTTTCCTGGTGTTCCTCAACTTGACTGTTCCCTTCAGTTTAGCTCTGTCCTGGAAGAAACCTCAGTAATTCCCCCTGGGAACAGAAGTTTTGCTTTTCCTGATGAGTCCAGCTGTCAAAAGCTGCCCATCCAGCCCGTTTAGAAGGAAAAAAACCTGTTATGCTGTGTGGCAGAAGAAGGGTTTTGGGTTTATATGGCAGCACAGAAAAAGGTTTTCTGTATTTAAGTGGTCCAGATTGCCCCACAGCCCTGTCAAACAGAGCTCAGTTCTGTCATGGGCTGGCAGAAAGGTTTGGCTGAGCTTTGTTCTCGGTGACCTGCGCTGCTGGAGGTGCAGGCTGGGTCGGTGTGGTGCAGCTGCAGCCCTCGGGAACGGCGTTTGAGGGGGAACGGATCAGGGGAGGCAAGAGAAAAAGGGACATAAATCAGGCTGAGGGGAAGGAGGAGATGAAAAATACCTGGGAAATGAGATGGGAGAGGCGAACAAAAGGGGAAATCCAGTGATTTAGCTCCTTCCTTTGGAAAGACACCCAGGGAGAGGAAAGGAGAGCAGGGCAGGATTGAAAAGCAGCTGTTGGTGGAGGTGTCAAGGCTGCTCCTGACTCAGCAGAGAGCTCTGCTGTGTGACACAGGTGACGTTATCGAGTGCCACAGCACTGCTGCTCTGCTCTGCCCTTCCAGCATTAACACAGGATGCCTTTGGGGCTGGCTGGTTTTATTATTTTTTTTTCCCTAGTAAGCTTTTCCCTTCTAATCTCCGAGACCTGAAACGGGGACTGAAAGGTCAGAGGGAGTTTTTAGCGGCTGGAGGCTGAATGGGATCCCTGAGCCTTCAGCAGGTGCTGCTGCCAGAGCTGGGCTCTGGCAGGTGAGAGCCTTGGAGCTACAGCAGGGAGACCAGGCAGTGGCAGAGGGGCCAGGGTGCCCACATGGGGACCTGCCTTCCCCCTCTGGCAGTCCCTGATTCCCCTCGTGGTCCCAGCTGGAGAAGCTGATGTTGAGCTGAGCGAGTCGGGTTTTGCCCGTCAGGTTGGAGCCAGGGCAGAGGAGACTGGAGAGATCCCAGCTGTGTGGGACCTGCAGAGCTCTTCCCAGAACTCCTGGGGACTCTGGGGGACAATTTAAAGCTTCTTGACTCTATGGAAAACTTCCAAAGTCCCCAGTGAGACACCACAGATGTGTCAAGCATGGCTTGCACTGGTAGGAAAAGGACATTTATTCAACATCAGGCTGAGTTCAGCCCATCCAGCTCATTTCTGCCTTGGGTTTGGGCAATAGGCTGCTCAGGGAAATACTTTAATCCTCATCCTGGATTTTAAGGAATCAGGCACAGCAGAGGTACCTGAGTGGCTTCTCCCTTTCCTGCAGGGATAAGGCCAAACAAGGAGAAAATTTGGAGTGCTGAGAAGTATGACTTAATCTGAATTAATTATGTCATCATCATTTCATTAGCAGCACTTTCTGCTCTTGCATTCATTCCCAGGAAGATTTATTTGGCTGTAGGGATGGGGTAGGGAAAGGAGACCATTTATGGACTAGCAGAGATTCAGATGGTAAAGGGGAATGGGGAGCTGCTAAACCAGTTTTAACTTTCATTTAAAGCTAAAATTGTATTTCAAACAAAGGTGAGAAAAGCTATTAGATACCTACAAGAAAAAGGGGAAAGTTTATTAAGGGTAATTCTGGCCACGTTTATCCCCGGCGTGCTGTCATCTCTGGTGCCTCTGTGATGGGAGGGGGTGCAATGGACCTTTTGTAAGGTATCCTAAAGGATTTGGGATAAACTGAGCATCTGAAGGCCTGTGTGTATTGTTGAGACACAGACAGGCTTGGGTGCCGCCTTGGGAAGGATTCCTGAGACCTTTTAGTTCACAGAATCCTCAAAGAAAGAATCACATGCACCTGCTTTTGGATCCAGCCCTCGAGGGCGTGGTGCTGGAGCTGGAGGTTTCCTGCCCTCCCTCCTCTGTGGGATCGGGATGGTTTGGACGTGTCCTGAACACCTCGGTGGTGAGAGGGACTCCTGTGGACCCTCCCTTCCCTCTGCCTGGGGTCTCCCCTCCTGCTCCAGCCCCAATTAAAGCTGCTCGGCTGAGGATTTTAATATTTCATCAGCTCAGAGCGGGCGGCTTGATGAGTGGAGAAAATGAGGGGAATTCGGGATGTTTAAAGAGCCCTCATCCCCACCAGGCCCAGCAGCTGTGCCAGCCACACATTCCTGTTACTGGCTGAGCAAAACATCTGTTTGCGTGTCCCTGACAAGTCCCAAACTTCAGAGATCTCTCCCTCCCCGTCTCTCAGGGTGGTGTAATTCCATGGGTTTTTTATTTATGAGCTTGCAGAGAGCTGAATGACAAAGCAGGCTTACAGTAAAAACATCTTCATACTTATTTCCACCTTATTTTGGAGTTGCCAGCCCTACTGATCATTTTTATGAACTGTCATGAGCATTAATGAAATTTTATGGGCATTTTGCTCGGGACATTGCAGGATGATTAATTTGTTTTTTCAGGCTCAGTCTGCAGGGAGATTTAGGGCTGTGTTGCCCATGGGTAGGGTTGGGATTTTCAGGCCTTTCTGCTCCCTCCAGGTGGGAAAACTTGTTTACCCCCTCCCTCCTCTTTTCCTTTCCCTCATTTCCCCCTTTCCTTGCCTTTTTCTTGTCTCTGGTGGGTGACATCTCAGGAGGTGGAGATACCTGGGAGGCAGAGGTGGGATGTTGGTGAATTGTCTGTCAAACTCGTGTCTGAGAAGGACGGAGAGTGACCAAAAAGGTTTTTTACCAATGCTGAAGGTTTAAAAGTTACCCAAAAGGCCGAGCAATAGAAATATAACCAGAGGTGGCCAAGGAGTGAGGAGCAGCTGTTCCCTGAGCTTTGCCTGCTGGATTCTGCCCAGAGCACAAAATCCCCACGGGGAACAGCTCAGTCCTGTGGCAGGGGGGATTTCCACGAGCTCCAGCAGGTCCCAGGCTGGATCCTGGTGCCAGGGACAGCCCGAATCGTGGCTGGGCACAAACCTCAGCCCCCAGTGTGCTCCAGGATCCTGCAGCAAACAGAGGAGCTGGGACGGGTTTGGGAAGCGTGGAGACGGAGCAGCGGGAGCATCGGGAAAGTTCCCTGTGGCAGTTCATGGAGGGACAGGCCAGAGGCTGCCCTGGAGCTCCTGGGGTGGGGGCAGAGGGGTGGGCAGAGGTGGGAGCAGGAGGCAGAGCCCCTGGGGTGGGGGCAGAGGTGGGAGCAGGAGGCAGAGCCCCTGGGGTGCTCAGAGCTGCACAGCCCTGCTGGCTGCACGCAGCCCTTGCCCGGGGTGATGAGAGAGGTGTGGCAGAGAGGTGGCAGCGCTGGCCCGGGGTCACGCTGCTCCTGAGCACCGGGGCCAGCCCCTGCTGCTCCCCCCACACCTTCCCAGTCACCTGAGCCTGCAGATCCTTGACCCCAATCCTGCCGTGCCCAGCTCCGGGTCACGATCAGGGGATGCTGCGGGGTTTGGAGCTCGGGCAAGGTGATGATCAGGAGGGAGGAGGGGGCAGTGGGGCTGAGCCGAGGCTTTCCCAGCTTTCCCTGATCCACATCCCTGCCTTTTCTGCTGACTCAGTGACCCTGGCTTTACTGCTGGGGGGGCCAGGGGCACTGACCTTGCCTGGCTGCTCCGGCCCTCAGAGGCCACGCCAGGGCACAGCCAGGAGTGCTGAGAGAAAGTTATTCTGCAGAATTTCTTATCCCGGGGTGACTCTGGGCTCTGCTGGGCTGCAGGGTGGTTAATCCTTCTCTGATTTGGTGCTCTGTCTGTGGGGGGGAAGTCAGAGCTTGTGAAATATTTTTTTTTCTTTTTCCATTTGTTTAGGAAGGTTTGTGTTCTACTAAGGAGGAAGCTGAGGGGATTCATCAGTTCTTGGGAATAAACGTTGTTTTATTCCCAGAGTGCTGGATTTGGCGTGGTCAGGGCTGGGTTGGAGGGGGTCTCTGTTCCTACTGAGCAGAACCACAACTCACACATTTTCTTCCGCTCTGAGCTGCCACCATTAACTGGGAGCACCAGGGGCTGATGTTCTGACAGGTTCTGTGCAGGAGGTCAGAGCAGGGAGATAGAGCAAGTCCCTTCTGGGGCTTAAAAATCAATGAGTCAGTGATTAAATGGCCCACGGAGGCTGGACACTGCGGCTTGAGGGAAAAGCAGTGATATTGGTGGTGTTTTGTGTGGGGGCCGCAGCAGGAATTGCTCGTGCAGCTCTTGCAGGTCCTTGTACAACCCCCAGATTTACCAAAACGAGGTGGTTTCTTTCCAGGGGCTGGACTGGAGTGCTGATTCTTCCTTAGAAATCAGTTATTAGTTTTCTAAAAAACGCTATCCAGAAAATCTGAGCACCTTGGAGTGCCTGTGCTGTGCCAGCCCTGCCATCCCACAGTTGTGCTGTTACATAAGGTTGTTTCTCAGGGCTGTAATGATGCAACAGCGTTTATGGACCAATCTGGGTTCTCCTTTAATGGCTTCCATAAAAAGCTCATTATTCCCTCCCCAGTCCCTGACTGATTTACATCCCTCCCGTCCCTGGGCGTGTACTCCACTTTGGGCAGCCCTGAGGCACACACTCCTCCCTGCTAAATCCTGGCTTCCTCGGGCTGGAAGAGCCCTCCAAGGTCACCAAATCCAACCCTAACCCAGCCCTGCCAAGGCCACCACTGCCCCGTGTCCCCAAGGGTCACATCCACAAGGCTCCTGAATCCCTGCGGGGCTGGCGACTCCAGCACTGCCCCGGGCAGCCTGTCCAGGGCTTTATTCCTTTGTTTGGGGTGGGAAATGTTTCCTGATATCCAATGTAAACCTCCCCTGGTGCAACTTGAGGCCGTTTTCCCCAGCAGCCGGTGACTCCGGCTGGGACACTGCCCCTGACACCAGAAACTTGGCTTTTTGTGCTGCTGAGACCGACAGGGAAGGGAAAGCCCCTTGTGTTTCTGCAGCTTCTTTGGATTTTCCCATCTCCTTGGAGCTTCTCTGCCACTCCTGGTGCCTCAGCCTGGCCAGGCAGGGTGGGAGCACACGGTTCAGGGAGGGAAATCCCTGCAGAGTGAGCGATCCGAACCTGACACCTGAGCCAGGTGAAACATCCTTGAACCAGCCCTGGGGCCAGCCAGGCAGCTCCCCCTGCCCTGGCCTGATCACTGCCCTCCTGTCTTCACCCCTGCAGGCCCTGACATTCCTCCTTTTGCATATTGGATTTTTTCTTTCTTCATTGGAGGGAGGGGCAGAGGGTCGGGACAGTTTTATGGCTGCTGTATTGATCAGTAAAATTTAATATAATCCCTGCACTTACTGGGTGATCGTTAAGGGGATGGAGAGACGGTGAAATGTATTTTAAAAGAAATAATTTTCCATTTTATTTCCTCCCCATTTTACTTCCTAAGTCTCTCTTCTCTTCCAATCTCCTCCTTTGCATCCCTTCGGAGATTTTTAAGTGTGTTTTCCCAGCTTTCCTTTGATTTGGTTAAGCATTAGGAAAAGAGTTACCCGGTCTGGTGTGGTGCTGGACCCATTCCCCATTCCCTCAACTCTCTTGCAGTTTCTGGATCTGTGGAATTTTGTGTCTGCTGGTTTAGGACTCCCTCTGGTTTTCTCCCAGCTCTCTCTGTGGCTCCTGTGGCTGCAGGACCAGGTGGGCTCTGGTGTCTGGTGCCCAGGAGTGGAGCAGCAGCCCAGAGCTGCTTCCCTGACACCCCAGGGAAGTCTGGAGCAGGAAACCGACAGCTTGAGCTCCAAATTTACACAAACATCCTCACACTGGAGCAGCTCTTGTGGGTGCTGCCGAGAGGAGCTGCGGCGAGGGTGGAACTCCTCCTCTGCACGGGGACTGCACTTTTCCTGCCTGGAACCGAGCCCCGGCAGGTTTCTGTGGTGACCTTGCAGCCCAGGGCAGGGGCAGAGCAAACCCTGGCTGCCAGCAGGGTGGGAAATCTCCGGGAGGCTCCTTCAGCCTCACCCCTCACTTCTGGAGCGAGGTTGCTGCTCCGCTGCCTCCTCACTCCGGAGGGAGGGAGCTGCAGCAAACTGAAAGGCAGCCACTATGGAAAATTATTTAGATTTTGACCAAATTGTCTCCTTCCCCCCTGGCTCCCCCCCTCTGCAATCGCTCCTTGCAGTCGCTGAGAGCCACCAGGGCCTGCGGGCGCCTGGCTGCCTGTGCTCGCTGCAGAGCCCCTGACACTGATTTATATTTTGGTTAATTGTCTCCAGCCATTAGTCTCCTCATCCCTCTCCTCGTTAAAGATGCAGTTGCTGCTAATGTCTGTAAATGAAACACATTTAAAAGGCGTTGCTCCCAGTCTGGGTGTGGCTGAGCAGGCACTGGGAGCTGCCACCTCCCCCGGGTCTGGGGGTGGCGTGTGATCCTCGGGGACATCTGTCAGCACCTCTGTGCCCACCCTGGCTCACCCGGGAGCCAAAGGGGCCAAGGGCCTGGGGCTGCCCCATTTGTCTCATCGCCTCTTGAAGTCACTGCATCCCAGAGTGCTGGCTCAGAACGGGCTGGGAGAGGCTGCCAGCAGCTGTGAGGGACTGGGATGGAGAGGAGGGGCTGGAGGGAGGGTCCAGCACGAGGGCCGGGGCACAAGAGAGGGACTGGTTTGCTGGGATGGAGAGGAGGGGCTGGAGGGAGGGTCCAGCACGAGGGCCAGGGCACAAGAGAGGCCCAGGAGGAGCCTTGGAGCCGCTGGCTTCAGTCGTGGCCAGGCTCACGGTGCAGATGCTGCTCCAGGAGAGATGATTGTTCCCAGAAATCAGGCCCAGGGATTGCTGCGTGTCTGGTGCCTCCCTGGAAGGGCCGGCTCCTGATTCATTTACACCTCCCAGGGGACGGCCCCAATTAGCTCATGTGACAGCTGAGTGCCTGGATGGACTTTCCCTCCCTGTGATGGCCCTGCTGGGGTGGCTGTGCTGCAGGAGCCTCTCTGCATCCCTGGAAAGTGTCCGTCCATCCATCCATCCCTCATCCCTCCCTCCATCCCTTCATCCCTCCATCCATCCCTCCATCCATCCCTCCATCCATCCCTTCATCCCTCCATCCATCCCTCCATCCATCCATGCTCAGGTCGTGTTCTCCCACAGCTGGAACCACACCTGTGTTCCTACAGGTCCCCAAACCCCGAATTCCCAAACTGGGCATTGCCATGGTGACCTGCAGCCCTCCAGGAGGCTCTTTGTCTCCTCCTTGACCTCTCAGGAGCTCTGGATCTCCCTCGAGCCCCCTCCTCTAATCGGGCTTTTAGAATATCATATTGTGGCAGTGGCAGGGCTCAGACTTTAATCAGCTTGGGAGCGCCTGAGGCAGGGCAGGGCTGCCCCAGGGCACCTGCAGGGCTCAGCCACAGCTCAGCACAGGGCAGGGTCCTGCTGGGGCTGCGGGGAGCTCCCAGAGGGAATTCCTGCCCTGGGCACACCAGAGGGAATCCTCTGCATGGGCAGGACCAGCCCTCTCCAAGTCCCCTCCATGCGGCTCCTTCCAGGTCCTGCAGGAGCTGGGCTTTGTTGGGATCCCCACAGGGACATCCTGGCTCTTGCAGGAGGCCCTGCAAGCTGGGTATTCCTCTGCCTGTTGTGTTCCCTGCAGGCCTGCGAGGTGGCCTCGGATAAATGCTGGACAGGGCCTCTTTTACAGGAGGTGGGAGCAAAATTCCGCAGCTGGCAGGTGGGAGTGAAGAACTGTGGTGTGGTTGGGTTGGAAGGGACCTTAAAGGTGATCCAGTTGCACCTCCCCAAGCCTGTGGCAGCGCAGCGTCTTCTGTCCTGCTGGACCAGCACAAAATTCTGGGGTGTGAGGATGCAAACAGTGCTGCAGTTGTGGTGGTGAGTGTGCAGAAAGAGGTGAGCTCTGAAAACTGCAGAAATTCTTCCCAGCTGAAGCACTGAGAGCTGGGGCAGTACCTGGAGAGCCGAGAGGCCCGAGTTAAACTTTATTAAATATCCCTGGGATGAGAGCAGTCGGTTGGACTTTGCTCTGGGCGGGTTCAGAGGGGTCTCTGGTAGGAATTTTCTGGGTTTGAGCCTCACGCAGGGATGTCCCTTGTTGGAGTCCTTGCAGTGACTGGGGTGTGACTGCAGCTGGTGGAGCTGCCTTTGCTGGGGCAGCCAGTGTCAAAAAAAAATGCTGAGATCCTTCAGCTATGCAGAAAGAGATCTCAATTTTTCGTAAAATCCTCTGGTTACCTTTCATTCCCTTTTCTCCTACCGAGGCTGAGCCCTGGCTCTGTCCCACCTCTCCTTGTGCCAGGGGAGCCCAGGACACCAAGGCTCCAAAGCTCCTGGGCCGAGGCAGAAGGAGCAGCTCCCAGGGAGGGTTTGATGTGTTAAAAGCTGTCTCAGCCTGTTTGCCTTATCTCGAGTCTTCCCTTTCCTCTCAGTGTCACCTTGGGGTTCAGTCTGCCTTCCAGCAGAGCCGTGTTTTCCTGGGATTCTGCCTGGTTCCGTGGGCAAACCGAGTGGAGTTCAGAGCCTGGAGTGTGCCCGTGGCCCTGCGTGGTGCCTGCTCCTGTGTGCAGCTGGGACTGGCTGATGCACCTTTGCACACCACGACGCTTTTAATTCTGAACCCGTGGAAAATCTCCTGAAAGCACGAGATCCTGGGCGAGGGAAAGCACCACTGCTGGTGCTGTGGTGTTCCCTTCCACGGAGATCCCCTGGGTTCTGTTTTCACTGGATATATCCCGGTGTTCTGCGCTCCCTGAGCTTTGAGGAGCCGCTCCAGAGAGAGGGAGTTGCGTTTTCCTGGTGGATAAAACAACCCCTCCCCGTAGCTGAGCGTGTTTACACAGCAGCACTGCTCTGGGCTCGATTGGGATGCGAGGCACTGTGCAAATGCAAAGATGTAATTATCCCATTTTTCTCTTCCCACTCTCTGCTCTCCTGGCTCCTCTCCTCCGCCCTTTCCGGGCCTTGTGCTGATGGCAGCGTTTATCTGCATTTGTCCTCTGTCCCTGACAGCCACTTATTGATTGGCATGATTAAAAAGAACTGATAATCACTTCACATTAATCCCATAAATGACTTAAGACACCAAAATATTTGCATAATGCATCTTAAAGGTGGCAGCTAAAAGAGGATAAGACCCAAAACTGCTTGGCACAGGAGAAATGGGCTTCCCACTCACCTGTGGGCTTGCTTAAGTGATGAGCCTCGTGCTTGCGTAAGGAGCGCTCTGAACTGCTTTGGGGAGGGGAGATGGGTGCTCAGAGGCTTCGGGATCCAGCATCCCTTCTCCCGCTGATCCCCCCGAGGGATGGGGGAGGCACGGGGCTGTTTGTGTCTGCTGCCTCCCGTGAAAATCTGGAGCCAGACGCCCGCTGAAAGTACCTAAAGACTTTCTGTCATGAACTTATCTGATTAGCAGCGAGCTAGACACGGATTAGCCCCTGCTGCAGCCCCGGGGATGGGCTGGGAGCACCGGGATCTGTTCGGGGCCGGGGGGAGCAGCGCTGGGGGGATCGGGGGGTATTTAAAGCAGATCAGTGCCGGGTAATTCTGCAGATAATGCACCCTCCGGGCTGCCCTGCCGGGCCCAGGTGAGGACACCCCTGGGTGGGAGCTGTGGCTGGGCAGGGAGGGCAATATTGCTAATTTCCGTCATTTTCGCCAAGTGTCTCTGGCTCTCCTGGCTGTCATCTTCCCTTTAGAGAGAGGGCAGGAAGAAAAATAGCCCTGTTTAGCTCGGGGTGAGCCCCAGGTGCTGCGAGGATGGGGAGTTCAGCATCTCCTGCAAACAAACTAAAGGGAGACGTTCCAGCACCGCCAGCTCCTGCCATGGGTTTTACCTTGTTCTTCCTCCTCACCCTTTGTAGATCATTTGTTCAGGAATATTTTGCAACTGGAGAGTGGTTTGCCAGCAGAAGCATTCGCCACTGAGCTGCAGTATCTGCTACAGTGAATTGGTTTTTGTGGTCCTCCTCTCCATAGAAGGAAAAAAAAATGGAAAAGAAGGACTAAACCAGCCTAGTTAGCAGCAATGTGATGCAAGGAGAACAGGCAAAATAATGCTGAATTGCTCTAAAGCAGACTGTTTTCCCAGAAGGAAGAGCATTGTTTCAGGATCTGTTGGAGGGGAGAGTTGAAAATGGGTTTTGTGAATAAATGTGTCGCCTCAGCTCTGGGTAACGCTGGGCTCGTGGTGGGTTTCTCTCTAAAGAGAGAAACTATCATTCAATCAAATCAAGCAGCCTTTTGTCCCAGCAGTGATGGAATGGAAAAACTTAGGTTTTTAAGAATAGAAGGGTGGCAACTGATAGAAAATGATCAGTTATTTCAGTTCAAGTTTCCTGTTAATTCTGGAGCAGATCTGCCAATTCCTCCACTTTCAGTTTTTCCATCCTAGATGTGAGTCCTGGCCCACGCAAGTTCTATCTGGCAGGGCTGGGATCAGGAGCTCTGGCAGCTGCAGGGTCCTTGATGGGAAATGAGAGGGAGGCTTGGGAAGGGCTTCGCACTCCCCAGAATCCAGGAGAGGTTACCGAGGCACCCCGTGGGTGGGAGGGGGGACCTCCCCTGCAATCCAGCGGTGCTGGAGCACACAAAAGCCTCTCCCAGATGTGCTCACACAGGGGAAAAACCAATTCTGGAGGGGGCAGATGGGATTTTCCTTAACGTGGGGTTTTTGTGCTCCGCTGCAGCCGCGACAGCGACCTCTCCACCATCATCTCCAACCTGCACCAGAGCCGCCAGCTCGTTATGCCAGAGACCCAGAGCCGCTGCGAGTTCAAGAGGAACACCCTGGACGTGGGGCTGGCAGCAGCAGGTGAGGGCTGGGGCACGTCCCGCTGCCCTGGGCTCGTGGTTTTCCCTCCTCTCCCTCTCGCTCCCCCGTCCGCTCGTTTTCCAGTTGTTTTTTCTGTGTTACACTTTGGAGCCGTGGGAAGGCTTTTAATGTTCTGGCTAAAGATGAACGTGGAAAGGGTTTTGTGGTGGTGCTGAAGCCCTCTGGAGGTCCCAGCCCTGTGCTGTTCTCAGATCCAGTGGTCTGTGTGAAAGGAGCTCGCACCAGCACAGGAGTGAAATGTCCCCAGGGCTGGTGCCAAGCGAAGCAGAAAGGCCTTGCAGAGAGCATGATTTGATTTGTAATTTCATTAATCAGAGGTTCCCCACGCTGCTGCCGGGCCTGCCAGCTCCTCTGGGAGCAGCATTGTTTGGGTTTCTGGTGCTACCTGGCAGTTTTTGGGTTGTTCCCCTGGTTTCAACTCCACGCGGTGAAAACAGAAATGCTCCTGTGGGATCCTGCCCTGGGACTCCCTGGATGTCAGGAAGGGAGTGTGGGGAGGGATGGGCTGGTGGCAAATGTGCAGAAGTCAGCAAGTGAGGCTCTGCAATGAATAAACCGAGATCTGCTTGTTGACTGCAGGATCCTTCCATTCTAAATAAAAGTTGAGGAAAATCTGGGATTTATGTCAGGTTTTATACTGAGTGATCCCTGTCCTTCCAAATCTGAGCTGGGTCTTTCTGCGTGTGAATTTAGGCCTTTTCTGAAAATCTGTCTGGTTGTGGATTTGTCCATATTTTTTTTGTCAGTCATTCTGCTGAGTGTGTGAGTGAACCCCAAATCCAGAGGGAACACCACACCTGGCACCCTTTGGGATGTCTTTGGAGGGTGAAAACCAAAAGAAAGTCTTCAGTCCCTTATATACCCAGGAGGGGTTTGTGATGTGTCTAAATCAGCCGTGGGCAGCTCCCAGACTTTGCTTTCACTGCTGAGCCTCCAATCTCATCATGGACAATTTTCCAAAGCCCCTTTCCCTGCACGACTCCAAAAGCCAAACTGGCCCCAGATCCATTTTTCCCTGTGACCTTGCTCGAGTCCGTGGGGCTCAGCTGACCCTGGATGTCAGAACGGGTTTCAATATTATTTGCTTTGCAGAGAAACTGCTGGGCTTGATCAGCATTGCTGGAATTCTTAGAGACCTGTGGCATTCCAGAAATGCAAAGGGTTCCTCTCGTTCCCATCAGAAGAACAGATGAGATGTGGAAGCTCTGATTCCTGTTTGTTAGAGTTGGTGTTTGAGGTGCTCTGGTTTGTTCCTTAAATTAAGAAACTGTAAGAAATGGCCTCAAGTCGTGCCAGGGGAGGTTTGGGTTCAATATCAGGAAAAATTTCTCGAGGGAAAGCTTTGGAAGAGGCTGCCCAGGGCCGTGGTGGAGTCCCCACCCCTGGAGGTGCTCTGGTCACCTGCGGATGTGGCGCCCGGGGACATGGGTTAGTGGTGCTGGGTTAGCAGCTGGGCTGGGTGATCTTGGAGGTCTTTTCCAACCTTAATGATCCCGTGAAACATTCCACGAGTGAAAAGGGAGAGGCTCATGCACACAAGAGGCCACCAAGCCAGTGACAAAGCTCTCGAGGACAGGTTTGGGGTGTTCAGCAAGAGGTGACGGAGAGAGGAGTCAGATGGGGGCTGGTGGGGAGAGGGGGTGTCTGAAGGGACAGGGGGCTTTGTCACCTCTCCCCAGGGCCAGTTCCACTCTGGGCTTTGGGGCTGAGCACTGCTGGGGCTGGTTTTGCTGGCAGGGCTGGGAGGGGACCAGGGTAATCACGAATTGCTCCAGACAGAATTTTCAGAGGTGGTGCTGGGGCAGTCTGAAGGACTGGTTGTTGTTTAAACCATTTTGTTCCAACAAGAAGGGGAAAAGAACCTTGCCCCCAGCTGTGTGCCCTGTCTGCCCTGGAGAACAGTTCTGTGCACTGGGTTATGAGAACCTCCCCCTCAGAAAGGCACCTGGAGATAAACAATGCTGAATAAATGATGCTGGTGCCATTAGGTTCAAAAAGTCCTGCATCACTCCTGGCTGGGAGCTGCAGGAGCTCTCGCAGGGCGCTGGCATCTGCTCTGAAATGTTTCTGCTGCTGCTTTATGGGTTGAACTGGGGCCCGTGGTCCCAGTGAGGAGGGAAGGAGCTCCCTGGAGGCTCCTGTGCTCCGCACTGAGCTCAGAGTGCTGCTGGAACAGGACCCACCAGTGCCTGCTCCTTCCTGGCTGTGCCTGAGGTTCAGCAGAGGACTGGGAACAAGGACAGCACAAGTGGCAGAGCTTTGCTTATTGCCAGCCCGTGGGGGCAGCAAAAAGGCTGAAGCTGGCAGGGTTGGCTGGTTTATGATTAATTCTGTGAGGGAATTCCTTGACTTGTTGTTACAGCCAGGATTAGAGGCAGTGCTGTAGCTTCAAACAGCATGGGCTGGAAAATCAGCGATATTGCTGGATCTTGGACGGTCTTTGAAATGCAGAACGGGGCTGAAACTAATGAAAAATAGTTGTGTGTAGTTCTGAGGCTTTTCTGACTTCTGGAAGGTAGGAAAGGCTGGAGCCAGGGCTCAGGCCAGAGCTGCCTGGGGCTGCTGGGGGGTGAGGCTGGCTCCCTGTGCAGGGAAGAGGAGTGGGCCAGCCCCTGGCACTGCCAGCCTGCACAGGGTGGGGAGGATGGAGCAGCCTCAGAGGGTCTCAGAGCCTTCCCCCCAAGTTTGTGAGCTTTAGGGACTGAACCAGCATTTTGCTACCAGAGTCCTGCCCCGAGGCTCTAATTCATTCCTCTCCTGCAAGAAAGTCCTGTTAATTTCTCCTCTTTCTCTCCTCAAACACCCTCTGTTCTGCAGTGCCAGATTTCATGAGTTTCCAGTTGCAGTAGGACTATTTGCATGGATAGAAGTGGAGGATTCAGGCTCCCTCATGCTAGAGGAAGGTGGGTAGCTCTTCCCTCTCTTCCTTCTGCCCCTCGTGCCTGCAGGGAGTTGGTTTGGTGGCTGGAGATGGTCTGAGAGGGCAGGAGTGGAGACACGGCAGAGCCTCAGGTCCTGCCCCGAACAGGGACAAAATCACCGCGGTTCTGCATAAAATGTCTGGGCCTGAGGCTCCCTTGGCTGTGCTGTGGGGAGCAGCAGCAGCAGGACAGCTTTCCAGCGGGGCAGAGCTCCCAGAGAGCCTTTTCCCAGGGGCTTTTGGTCAGTGGGATGGGAATGACAAACCCTGAGAGCCTTGGCCCCAGAGCAGGGATGTCCTCACTGCATCTTCACCTGCAGTGATTCCCGTGGGAATCCCACGTGATGGGGACAACGTGACACCTGTGTCCTCACTTCAGGAGCTCTGCTCCCTTCGAGGCTGTTTATTCCTGGTGCTTTTGCAGCCCTAGAAGAGCAGAGTTCACCCACGTGTCTCAAAAACATCACGGAGCTGAGATTTCTCTCCGTGAGATTATTTGTTCTGTATTCACCCTCTTGTCTCATCTTTCCACGTGGTGCCCTGTTGACTAAGCAAGGGAGAAGGAGGAATTTTTGGACTGTAAAGAGATTCAAATTCAAGAATTTGGGGTTTTTATTCACAAGGCAGTGTGTGTGGATCCCACAGCTGAGCACATGGAGTTGCCTCGCTGTCTGTGGGGCTGGCCCTGGATTCTGTGTCCCTGCCGTGGCCACGGAGGCCTTGCAGTGACCTCGTCTGGCTTTGCACTGAGACCCAGAGCTTTCATGTGCTAAGGAGGAGTTAATATTGGGGATGAAAAAGAGTTGGGATCAGGGATGTTGCAGCTAATGGTTAGAGACAGGATCCCAGCGCACGGCTGCTCTCGGGGCGCGGGATAATGAGCCGGGCTGCAGACATGTTTTCATTTAACTAAGCCAAACAACAGGGAAAAAAAGCAGCATCCTTTATTGGACTGCTGCCTTAAATTGAGCAGAAAATCAGCACCAAATGGGCATCCAGGAGCTGGAAGCCCAGGCCCCGTTGTTGACGTGTTTTCCCGTGAAGGACAATTGTTTACCTTGGCAACGTGAGGGTCGAGGCTCTGTCACTGCTCTGCATCCTCTGGGCCTGGAGCTGGAGCACTGTCCCCCCTCTGTGCTCTGTTTAAGTTCATTTTTACATCTCCCGAAGCCTTGCAGGAGTGTGGGAGGTAACCAACAGCCTTTTGTAACACAAGCAGAGGTCTTGGGAAGTGGAAGGGAAAATGGGAAAAGCCAACATGGAAGCGTTTCCTTCGGCTGTGCCGGCACAGGTCAGCGCAGGGATTTTGCTGGTGTGCGTGTTCAGGTTTTATTCTTGGCTCTGTCACTGCAGGAGGAGAAGGAGCTGAGGCAGTTTAGGGCCCTGTTGCTGGAGTTCAGCTAAGGTTGGAAAAGACCTCTAAGATCATCGAGGCCACCCTGGGCAGGGGTCTGAACCTGCTCCTTGCAGGAGGGCTCGTGTAGGATGGCTCTGCAAGCACCTTTGGGGAGGTTGTGGGCTTTCAAGGGGTGTCTCCCTCACTTTGAGGGCGTCTCTCAGCCTCCTCCGTGCCTGGTGGGGACGAGGAGTCTGTCCCTCCCTGGGGCTGGGTCCACCAGACGCCCGGCCAGCACACGCAGCAGCTTTGAAGCTCCAACAAACACTGACTCTTGCTCCCTTTCCCTGCAGCTCCGGGAAGAGCAAGATCATCCTGCTTCCAGAAATAACCTCTCCCCGCCCCCTGCCTCCACCTCCTTTGCCAGGTGCCTTTCCAGGCAGCTGGGGAAGAGCTGGAAGCAGATCCCTGGTGCCGTGACACCTCCCTGGTGTTGTGTGGAGACATCCAGGAACGTGGCACCTGCCCCGTCCGCCCAGGCTGCTGGGTGGCACCTGGGCACAGCTGGCAGTGTCCCTGCCCCGAGCCTGGCACCAGGCTGGGATGCTGTGGGTGGGTCCTGCACAGCCTCGTGCCCCTGCTGCTCAGGGGGACAGCTCTGTGCCCTGTCCCTCCCCAGAGCCGTGGGACTGCACAGCTCCTGTGGGGAGGAGCAGGCTGGGAGCTGCTGCTCTGCCCCTCTTTCTCCTCAAACCCTTTTTCTGCCACTTCCTTTTCCATTCTTAATCCCCTGTCTCACACACACACACACACACACATCCTTCTTCCTTTCCGTTTCTCCTCCTCTTCAGTTCCTTGTCCTGGTCCCTGCCCTCCCTTCCCCAGCTCCCTCCCTCTCCCAGCTCCTGGGGAAGAAGACAATTTGAAGGTTTTCCGCTCCGCTCTCAGCTGAGAGGCTCCTTCCCTCAAGCCAATCAATGGGAGCCTTTCAGCCCCACTGGGGCTTGGCAAACATGAGATCAATAAGTTATTAGCACCATTCTGTCAGCTGTAATGTGGAGATTGATCGGGGCCGGGGCTCCTGCTTGCTGCCTGGCACTTCCCCAGCCTGATAAAGATGACAGATTAAGGGAATAAGAAAAAGGAATTAAGGAGTCTGGCTGTCAAAGCTGTCACGGGCTGGAGGAGCAGCGTTTTTTTCAGGGGCTGAATGAGTGCAATTGGACATTTAAATGGTGCTAAGGGGGTCCAGCACCACCAGCAGCTCTGCTGGAAATCGCTGTCCTCGGCCTTCCCTGGGCTGAGGAAACGCTTTGGAAGGGGCAGCCAGGGAGGTGGAGCAGCTCTGCTGGGTCCTGCAGGGAAGCCCGGATTCTGAGCACCCAGGAGCCTGCAGGGGGACGGGGGTGCTGTCCCTGCCTCCCTGGGTGACAGATGATGTTCCTCAGGGCTCAGGGGGATCTCTGGGCCAGGGGAGTGATGCCAGTTCTCACAGCTCTTCAGCACAGATGGAGAAACTGGGGCCAAACAGGCTTTGCCCAAGAGGTTTTCTGGGCACAGAATCCCAGACTGATGGGAAGGGACCTTAAAGCCCATCCAGTGCCACCCCTGCCATGGCAGGGACACCTTCCACTGTCCCAGGGTGCTCCAAGCCCTGTCCAGCCTGGCCTTGGACACCTCCAGGGATCCAGGGGAGTTCATAATCTCTCTGTTGGAACTGTGCTTAGGTCTCTAATTTATCAGACTTCCCCGTCCTCCTGCGTTACCCACTGGAACCTGCACCTTTCCAGGCAGGAGAATGAGTCTCCAAAAGGCCTGGACTTCCAGCCCACTCTCCCAGCTGCATTCTTTAAATCTTTTCTGAAAGAAAGTTGGGATTCACAAGTTTGTGATTGCTAAAAAGCCTCTCTGCAGCATATAAAATTAATTCAGATCCCTCTCTTAAGTGCAGTATATCCTTTCCATGAGCGTTTTTCATACTATGAATATTTACCACCTTTCTGTGGCTTTGGTGCATGCTGTAAAAATGAATTTTGTAAGAGCCTGGGAGCCAGGGGGATGCTGGAGCACCTTCCCTAATAAACAGCCTCGTTCCAGGCAGGCAGCAGGATGGCTCCAGCATCACCTGCACCTCCCTCTGAAACACTGGACATTCCTTTCAGGTGCTTTGCTCCAGCTGGGGAGACAGAGCGCGGGGAGGTGGGAAGTAGCAGGATGCTGTGGATGGTGGGAGGAGAGGCAGATGGTCCTGTGGAGCTGAGGAAGGGGATCCAGGCTGCTTCCCGTGCCCAGGAAAGGCTGCTTGGTGTGTTATCCCCTGGGAATCCTGCTCAGCCCCCTCCTTCCTGTGTGCTGTGGTTAGCTGGCACTGGGGGAAGGGTCGGTGCCACCGAGCCAGCCTTTGGGGTGCTCCTGTGAGGTGCACTGAGGTCGGAGTGGAGATGGGCACTGGCTGTCCTTGGAGCCCTCCTCTGCTGCCGAGAGCAGTGAGTGCACAGCCAGTCTGAGCCAAAGGCCTCCAAAAGTGAGCAAGAAGGAGAGAACCCTTGGGTCACTCGGTAGTGCATCCTCCTTGCTTTGCAGTAAGAGCCCGTTCCTGTGTCCCATCCCCCCCTCCCCTTTGTTTCCTGTTTTTCTTTCTATTTCCAGGAGTCTCTTGTCCCTTGGAGCTCGAAGGGTGATGCCTGGGGAGGGTTCACAGACACGTGGGCTGTGCTGGGGACAGTCCTGAGGCAGCAGTGCCACCCTGCCCGGCTGTGGGTGCTGGCTGTGCTGTCAGGCTGCTCCTGCACGGGAGCACTCCCAGTCCAGACCTGAGTGACGTCCACAGGCAGATAAAGGTGTGAGGAGCAGCGAGATAACCCGGGGCAGTCACTGAGGCTGCAGCTTGTTCCTGCCACGTCCCAGCACCATTAACTCCCCTGCTGGCAGGGGATTGCTGCCTTTATTTTGCGGCTGGTTTGGCATTCCCCGTGCAGAGACCCCGCAGTGTTCCCTGTCCCCTCCTTCCTTGCTGGAGCTCTCCCTGCCCCGGGAGCTGCCCTGCTCTGGTATTGTTCCAGGATCCCAAATCCCAGGAGCTGATTGCTTCCCTGCCCCCAGCTTCCCCAATATCTTTTTTCCCCCCATTCTTGTTGCCCTCAGTTAAATCATGGCCCGTTATTCCCATGACCTTGTGCTTCCCTCTGCCTTTGTTCCGTGGATTCCTGCTGGCGAGGGCCGGTGCCGATGGATGCGCGGCCGGATCCCCCTCTGCCACCAGCCTTTGTTGGGAGCAGCTCTGGGCCTGCTGAGCCCCAGCAAGCTGGGGCAGCTCCTCACAAAAGCCCGTGGCTGGGAAAGGGAGTCCCCAGGGTGTCCCCAAAGCTGTTGTGTCGGACACAGGGACAGGAGGAGCGGCCGGGACGGAGCTCCGGGCTGGGCTGAGCGCAGCAGCTCCTCTGGTGGGAGCCTGTCCGTGCCAAAGGAAAAGGGGGAGAAGCTGCCAAGACATCTCAGACTGGCCAGTGGGGATTGTCTTCTTCAGGGCTGGAGTTAAGAGCAAGGGAGGATGTTTTTTCCCTCTCTTAAAATAACGGGAAAGGAGGTGGAAGAGGGGCTCTAGTCTCGTTGGATGTTGGCTGGCCGAGCCTGGGTGGTTTCCCATGGAAGCTGGCTCTGTTCTCTGTTTACTCGGGACTTCGTGGTCCAGGAGGCTTTCAGAGCAGACCCAGTGCTGTGCACGGGGAGCGTGAGATAGGTCTCGATCTCTTCCCATTGTGCTGGAGCAGGAGCACAGTGCAGCAGAGTTTGGGGCAGTCCCTCGGCTGAAACTGGGGCCCTCTGAGCCCCTTCAGCAACGTTGGAAGGGCAAAAACCTCGCGAGCACCTCACTGATTTCCATTCTCCAGGTGAGCCCTTGTGCTCAGCTCTCCCCATGAGTGTCCTTGGTGCAGATTGCCTGTGAAGAGTGGGGATAAAGCCCCTCTGTATTTGGGGAAGCCAAGGGATAGGTTTTCTAATCTCCCCAGACTTAGGCTCCCAAGTCCTCTCCTCAAAGCTGATCAGGAGGCTTGGGGTTCTTAGATGTGTTGGTGAGGATGGCTCTTAAGCCAGGCAGCTCTGCTGAGTGCGGGGAGGCTGAGGATTAGAGCAGTGCAGGAGACAAAATAACCCCCCCAGGCTGGCTGCCTCCCCAGCTGGTTCATGGGGCCGTGCCCACGTCCTTTCTCCTGCTGCTGCACAGCCTGGGGGTGATCCTGTGCTGGGGACAGAAGTGCTGTCCTGCTCCAGCTGCTGCCCAGCCCTGTCTCCATGCCCCGCTGCAGGAGTGCAGCAGGTGAGTGCTGGACTTCCCACAAAAGAGGGGAGGAAAAAGTCCACTCTGATTTCTGCAGCTCTGGGGAAAACGTTCGACTTTGTCTCTAAATCCTCCCTCTGGGTCACTCCCTGTGCTGCCTTGCCAGGCCAGCAGGAGCCTGGGATGTGATGTGGGATTTGGGGACCTGTGTGGGAGACGTGGGTGAGGGGTTTTGTGCTCAGGGCCGTGCTGCACTGGTGGCAGTGGGTGCTCAGTCTGCCCAGGGCATCCCCCAGCCCCCCTTCCTGGTGTTATTGCCTGGCCTGGCTTCATAACTCTACAGTTCTACTGATAATGTCTTTCATTTTCAGCTGTAATATTAAAAACTGCCCTGATTTGGCTTCCTTTCAACTGCAGTGCTTTGTCAGAAGGCAGGGGAGAGGAGGCAAAAGCAGGGATTTGGGGAACAAAACCCCAGCCGTCCCTCCCCATCCTTGCAGGTGGAGGTTGCCTTTTGCAGGTGCAGGAGCAGAATCTGTCCTGGGGCTTTGTGGTCGATGAGCAGCAAGGCACTAAATGCACAACCTGTCTTTGGGAGGGTGGTGAGACATCCAGGAGCTGCTCTGCCAGCTCATTTGCAAAACATATTTGGTTTTCCTGCTGCTGCTGCTGCTGCTGCAAAGTCAGGGGGAGATGGACGGTGGCCGCTCCCATCTCGGTGTCCTGGCTCCTCGTGTCAGGGCACAGCGGGGTTGGGTGGGTGGCAGGTGGAGATCCAGGGCTGGGTTCGGAGGGCAGGGTCCTGTGGAAGGGCTGGGGAGGTGGCAGTGGGGTGGCAGAGCCGTGCACAGGGCTGAGGTGGTGGGGAGGAGAGGATGGGTGCTGGAGCACAAACACCTCGCTAGGAGGTTGTACCCTGGGAGCTGGGAGTTCACCGAGGAATTAAAGCAAGTGGGACCTGCCTCGTCTCTGCTTTGCAGCTCAGGAAGCAAAGATGGGGTTTGACTTCTTGAAACGCTGGGCTGGGACTCAGAACATTGGAGTTCAGTCCCGTGCTCTGCTCCTGGCTCCGTACGTTTGGGGAGGGTTGTCACATCTGTGTGATGACCTTTATGCTGACCTTTATTCCCTTTTCCTTGCTTACTGTACCTCTTACTGATTTCGTCCACACACTTCTGGGGCCAGAGGCGTCTCTGCCACACTGCAGGGCTTTGCCTTAACTGCAGAAATAAATGAAAAAGAGGAAATGTTTCATTCTGTGATGTCACAGAAAAACTGCCGGGGGGCAGCCCAAATCCAGACCCAGCGTGGGATTCGGTGCCGTGGGACGAGGTGAACCTGAGATGCTGGGAGGATCCTCCTGGGGATAAATGTGGGATCTGTGTGGAGGGAATCTGGACTGCAGGACCCCTCTCTCTCCCAGTGGCACGATGTCACACCTGGCTGCTCCCCTGTGGGGCTCGGGGGCTGGTGGGGCGCAGGTCGGAGGGAGGTGCTGTCAGTTCAGAGCTCCTGCGTGATGCTGGTCTTGGTGCAGCCGGCTGGGAGGGAGATGGGGCTGCTGACGTGCGTGGGAATGGCATGGAAATGGCATGGGAATAGCTGGGAATGGCTGGGAATAGCTGGGAATAGCAGGGCCCGGCGCGAGCCGGAGCGAGCGTCTGCCGGCAGATGGGCCCGGGGGTGGGAGAGGAACAGCGGGAGGGAAGCAGGGATGGGGGGAACGAGGTGCCTTGGCAGAGCTGTGAAACCAAGGAATCTTCACTGCTCGCATTCCAACTGCTGTCACATGGACCCCGTGCTTCTGTCACCAGTTCTTTTCCATGGAGACTCCTCTGCCTCCAGCCCTGCTGGGCTCTGCTGCCTCCTGCCCGGGCTGGGAGGGGCGAGCGGAGCAGTGGGGCTTGAGCTGCTCCAAAGCCACAAATCCTGGCTGAGAGCGGTCCTGAGGAGGAGCAGGATATATGATCTTGGCCTCCAGCGCTGAGGGTTTGCAGTGTCAGGGTAACGCTTCCAGGAAAATCAGCATGAAGGATGGAGCATTCCAGGGGGAGGGAGCTGGGGGCTCTGGTGGTGCTCCCTGGCCAGGTACCTCCGAGTGTGGGAAGCTGAGAGTGGCTGTGGAGGAGTTATGTGAGGGGTAAACTGAGGCAGGAGGAGTGAGAAAATTCCGGTGGTGTGGACAGGCTGACCCGGCACCTGGGATGTGAAGTGCCGAGAGAGCTCCAGCGCTGTCACCAGTGCTTCCGTCCTTCCCCGGCGCTTCCCAGTTCCCTCTGTTCTGTTGTTTCCTTGGCTTTGGGTTCTGCACGGTCACAAGCATCGTCCCCGAGTGCCAGTTCTGTTGAGGGATTTGGTGACAGGGTCGCGGCAAGCTGAGCTGGGAGGCAGCCTGTGCTCTCCAAAGCCTTGAAATGCCACTTGGAACTTCGCAGAGCTCCTCGGGCAGAGGCACCTGCTGGGGGCTGCTCTGCTCAGCCCTGCGCTCTGATCCCCTGATAAATCCCTGCCACGGCAGCAACCTGGGCTGCTCAGCTGCATTCCAAGTGATGGGGAGTGATCCTGAGTGCAGGGGACAGTTGCTGGGCTGGAAATGTCCCCTGGAACGGCGATAATGTTGTTGTTGTTATAAATAGGACCGAGGGGGTTTGTAACCTTCCTTAACCCCCACGTTCCGGGCAGATTGCAGCAGCCTGGCTGTGTTTGGGCTCACAGGCAGATCCAATCCATTCTCACTCAAACACGCTGCTCGTTCGTGAGATTTTTTTTTAAATTTTTTTCTTTCTTTTAAGATGCTGCATCTTTAACAAGCCCTTGATAGATGAGAATTTGATGCTTGCAGTGACAAACAGGCTCTTCCTTCCTGCCCATATGCACCATCATGCTTTCAGTTTCCCCAGCGTTATTAGGGGAGGATATTGATTCGAAATCTGCTCGGGGACGCTGTAATTGTGTATTAGAGATTTGGTGTTGGTTCGGAGGGCTGCAGTAATGCAAAAGGCTTGAGTGTTTCCGTGCAATCCAGAGGGGGAAGATTGCTGAGGACCTTGAGGTTTTGAAGGAGGAGGGGGAGGGAGGGGGAGAGACTGGGAGAGAGAGAGAGAGAGACAGAGAGAGAGAGAGACAGAGATACTGTGGTAGGAAGACTCAGAGATCTGTTGTG
>VZTF01009499.1:154507-194443 GCA_013397755.1 Cnemophilus loriae | reverse complement strand
CTGTATCACCTGCTCTTCCAGCAAGGAATGCCACTAACAGGTGTCCCGAGACGCGCCAATAAGCTCTGTCTTTTTGGCTGGATTTATCTGGTTTGTTTCTTTGGTTTTGTGCTTAAGGACGCCAGTTCCTCTGTTTAGAGGTAGAGAAAAAATGTCCGTGTTTCTGTCTCTCGGAGATCAAACAGTGACATCCAGCGGCCACTCACTTTGCTAAAAATGGCAAAATCGTGTCAGCAGAGCAGTGTGAGGATGTGCAAGGGAGAGCCCGGGGCCCGGAGTGTGCGGGGCAGTGCGGGAGCGGCTCGGGCTGTGACACACCGCTGAGAAAGGGGTGCAGCGCCAGCACTGCTGCCTGAAGGGCTGAGCCTCACCCTTGCCTCTGAGGGAGGGCAGATGGCTATGGAAAAGCGTTTGAATCACGTGTTTCCTTACCCTGTGTAACACACGTTTTCCAGCATCCTTCCATCCGGTTTTCGACAGACTCTGTCTTTTTGCTTAAATATCTTTAGGTTTGGGTACAGCTCACTGACACACCCCTGCAAAGTCTGGCAGTTACCTAAATTCAGAGATGGCAGTACTTAATGTGCCAGGCTACCAGAATGGAACTGGGACCCTATGATCTAGTCCGTATGATAGAGATGTTCTGGTTCCTGTGTACTTTCCTGTGTACTATCCTGTCAGGTCGTCCTGCCCTTAAGGTAACATTGGAGGCACAGCGATCAGCTCTGAATGCATCTTTAAGGGAAGGGAGTCCCATAGACATAGAGGTGTGGGAACCAGAAAATATATGGCACCACATTTGGCCAATCTTCCATGGATCAAATGCATTGCTACTTCCTGTACCGAGCATCCAGAGCAAAGAATGAGTGGCTTCTCCCAGTTACCTTAGATAATAACTTCTACTAAAACATGTTAGCATTTTAAAATTATTTCTTCTATTAAAACATATTAAAATATTTTGATTCCACCAGCACAGAACAGAGCAGTTATTAAATGCGTCTCTCTTACTAGAGGCAAGATGAAGTTCTTGGCACTTTCTTGTACATTTTCAGAGCAGTTTTAACAAATAATACCTACTGTGCATCATTTTGTACTGCATTGTAGTATACAATTTGGAAAATGCTTAATTAAATTCCCGTGCTAAGCTTCCACGGAACAGCAACTTGTGTTAGTATTCATCCTTTCTTTATTAACATATTCTAATGCAACTTCTTCTGAAGCTAAAAAATTCTTGATCTCCTGTGACATTTTCTCCTGCCAACACAATGCTGATGTTAATAGACCCAGTGGATCCATCCATTCCCCAAGAGGATGGCTTGCACCCATCCCTGATGCTGGTACAGGCAAACTGAAGCATGCATTATACAGTTGCATAAGACAGCTTAACTTATCCTATGGCTAGGACTTCACTCTGAGACTTTGGAGTTGCTGCGAGGTGAGTAGGATCAGCTACTGTTAAGGGAACTTGTTTCCCTGTAAGTGTCCATGGTGCTGTTGTTGTCTGAAAATACTCAGACATCTTAGAAGAGATGGACTAAGGTCCACCTAATATAATCCTAATGTAGGCCTAGTTTATTTTCTAGACTTATTAAGAATCCAAATAAGTACACAAAATTTCAGATAAATATTTAAAGTACTGCAGTGGTGACGTAGTCCCTAGCTGTGACTACACAGTGAGGAAACAGAATGTCCCTGCATTGCTGTATACTCCCCACTGTGGCTGCTGTTCCTCTCTGACTTACCTGAACTGGGGTAGAGATGCCGGCAATCTGCTCTGGTTAGAAAGCCAAAATGTTTCAGGGAGAAAACGATCCATGGGGAACTGAGGACCAGGCTGTGTTTTCTGAAACTTTGGCCCTTTCTTCCGACAGAGCAACTGCTCACCATCCCTCAGATAAGACTGGAGCAAAGACACAGAATGTCCTTTTAGCCACCCACCAAAAACCACCCATCAGATCCTCTGAGATGTGGAGTATCTATTCTACAAGAAGCACAGATTAGCCATTGTTGTTGTAAGTTGTTTGTCTAAGTTAAGATTCTCTGAGGGAATGCTACAGTCTTGGCAAAATAAATAGCATTGTTGAAATGGATTAATTGTAATCTTACACTATTGACAATTGCCAAGTTTGCTCCCCAAATCTCCACTCAAGGAAAAAAGAAGGTGGAACATGGCTATGTAGTGTGAGAGTGATGTGAATTTTAGAGTTCATCGTTCATATCTTCCTTTGAGACTAACTTTCCCTGTTTGTCATGTGCACACACCCCTCATCCACTCTCCTCCTCCACAAATTACAGTGCAGTTACTGAAGTTCAGCAGTTGTGGGTTATAACTCAGTTTTGTGACTAATATTTCTAAGAAGTTTTTGCAGAATGTAATTCTTCAGTCAGATGTAGTGTTTTTACCATTACTTTCAGAAGATTTATTAATTGCTAAGGATGTGTTTTCAGTTTCAAGATTTTAATTAGTTAGTAGCAAAATGCTACATTGCTAGTTGTTTTTTTGTCGTCTTTCAAATGAAGAAAAAGATTGCGTGTTAGCATTTTCTCTAATGTCCTTAGAGCCTTGATATGTTATTTTCCCAAGCCTCTTAAGCGAATTCTCATCTTGCACACTATTAACAAAAACACCACTGGAATATTTTGTGAGGGTAACTATCACCCCCAGAGACTGATTCTGTGGTGTACATGTGACTGTTGAACCTTTGGCTATAGGTTTGACTGGGGGTTTAAGTTCTAGAAGATGGTACAAGCAGATCAGTCTTGCTGCAGCTGTCAAATTTATTGGTTTGGAATCCAGACTAGCAAAGGCAGTTTCACCCGTAGTTCTCTACAACAGTAGCCTGTATCATCTGCAGTGTGATGTCTGTAACTGTTCATGGACTGCTATTGTTATTTCACATGAACAACCCTCTCTCAGATAATGCTGGTCTTTATATACTCCCAAAAGTATAGTCCAAATATACTATATTTATGACTCCAATCAGTTATTTGAAAATTTCAAAATGGAACCACGTGGGTTTACATTTTTTTGTTGTTTCAGAAGTGTATCAGGGTGAAATTTGAGCTCCAAGTGCAAAACCAGTGAGGGCTGGTGTAAGTCTAATCTTGTGCTGCACTCAGTCATGAGGATAATGAATCAGGGTGACTGCCATGGTGTAAGTTAAATTGAGGTCTCTTTCATCGTGTACTAATGAAATTAAGAGGCTAGATCACCGCCCTAAAGTACAAGATCACAGCTCATGGGTGTGCAAGTCAAGGCTACTGATGTTGCTTTTTTGTTGCTTACTAATTGGCTGAATTTAGGTGAAGTTTGTTACTGTGAAAAATCCCAGGGGGACTAGAGATACAGTGTTACCTTGAGAGAAGCATAACGACAACTCTTCAGCATAGATTTATTTTTTAATTTTGTTTTTGAAAGCTTCAAAGCTGCCAATCTTCACTGAGTGGCAGTCCCTGAGAAAGGACGAAATAAAATCTAGTTAAGAATTTTAGCGTTTCCTTCTTAGATACCTGAAATAAAGAACAGTCTCCTGAACTATTCCTCTCCTGAAGTATGACTGATGTGTGCAGAACTGTTTTGAGTATCTGATATCTTTCTGAATCAGTTGGATGATTGTTTTCCCGTGCTTCTTTTTCATTTAGCTAAAACATATTATTATCTCAGTGAAGGGTTATTTGTGGAGGCAGAAGATTCTGACCTTGGAGGATTTTGTGTCAGTAGTGTTTTTTCAGCATTTTTGTGAGGAAATATCAGAGCTGGTTGTAGCTGCATGAAGAGGGAGACAATGATTTCTTTCGTGAGCAAGGTGAGATGCCAGTTCAGAGGAGGCCATAGGTACTAGTGGATTACTTGATGATCTTTGTTTTTCATGAATCTTCTCTTCATGAAAAAAAGGAAGGCTACAAGAGCAGGCAATACCACCCAGTTGCCATACAAAGGAGCACTCTTCCTCCAGGATGTGTGGATGCAATTTAGAGAGGCTCTGCAATCAATGCTTTTGTTCCCCCTTTGCTGGAATGGTAGCTACAAAGCAAATAAATTATTTTCTCCTTTTAAATAAACCCAGTGAGAAGTGCTTCTGTCTTGGTTGTGATATCGGCCAGAATAAGGGACAGTGAATAAAACCTGATCTCAGAGGCAGAAATAAATTGCAACATTCAAAAGGCCTGTGTGCAACAGAGTAAATGTTTTGGTTTCCTTTAAATCTGTAAAGTTAAAACAGTAAGAGATCTTAGAGAAAAGCAGCTGCCATTGCATCACTGCTTTATTGCCTTGAACGCAAATGACCATAAATAAATTCTCCAGCAAGAACAGGCGTTTTGATCTACATCTCTTTTTTTATTGCAAAACAATTGTTACAGAAATTTCAGAAAGTTCTACTGTAGTAATTGCCAACTTCTGCTTTTTATTACGCATCTAAACACAGTCTAAAAGTGCATTGTGAATCCAGTAGACCTTTGGAAAGGACCATTTTCCCTAGTTATGTACATTTAGACAAATCATACTTGAGAGGATTTGTATTAGTAGGAATTTGTTTAAAATGACATTTTAGTAATTTTTGTCCCTTTATAAATGATTGTTATACACTTACAAATGATAGCTCAAATAATAAATGATTAAATAGCTATTAGTATAGAATATTGCAAACACTGTTCCAGACAGCAGCAGCAGCAAATAGACTCTCGTCATGTACAACAACTGCAGTGGTGGAAAAAAGATATAACTTTAATACAATTTACTCTTGTGCAGGCATAGAACTGTATTTCACATCCAATTCCCTCTTCTGTCCCTTCCCCCTCCCTCCCAGATACTAAAATAAACAAGAGTTATCACTTCCCTGCAGCAGAAACAGCAGCAATTTCATAATCAAATGTTTTTACCTAATAGCCTTTTGAAATAAGTATTGTGTGGCTCTATGAACGATCTGAAAGCATACAGCAAAAATTAAAAGGTCAGAGACTGTTTCACAACCAGACTGGCTCAATGGCTCCATCATTAGACCTCCAACTTGAAGATGATTTAGTGTAATCCATGCCATGATTCAAAGTAATGTTAAGTTAGAAATGCAGAATAAATCCCTCTCATGACAGAAGTCAGAATACGCCACAAATGATCCAAAATCAGTGGATTTCCTGCAGATTTGCACCAGCACTGGTAAGACCATAATTGTAGTCAATCATGGAGAAGAGAAGCCTGTGTGACCTGCAGTGTTCACCGTACGACTGGCTACAAAGCAAGGTGCAGAAACGAAGTCCCTCTGCATCCAATACTACTGCTTCTATGCCTGTGTGTGGCAAGGACAGTGAATCCCATCTACAGTGTGAAGGGTTTCACTAGGTAGGGAGACAACCCCAGTGCTTCACTTCATCCCAGTTTGGACTGTGCTTTTATCTGAGGTGGTTGAAGGGAAAATCCTTGCTAGGAATCTTACCCATTTCTTTTGAACAAGATGATCTATACCTAGTATCTCTCAACAGAACTGAAAATGTGGACTTTGTTGAACCAATTATGTGTATTTGTGCAAAAATGCAAATATACGTTCATTTTTAAGCAGGGGAAAGACATCACGACTACTTAAGCATTCCGAGAGAAATCCAGGAACAACCAGCTCACCTTTCCCTTTGGGTGATTATCAGATCCTCTTCAGTGTTTAACCTGAGCAACATAACAAGACATCTATGCTTGTTTTGAAAACCTGCACCACGAGTTTACAGAGAATTTTGTTTCACTGTCTCACTCTAATACCTTTAATAATTTCTGCTCTCAGGACAGATACTGGCTTGCACCCACTGCAGTCATTGGACTAAGGCTGTTGTGCTGCTATCAGCACTTTTTTTTTGAGCAGTTATTCATGTAGTTGCATTTTCCATGTGCTGACAATTTCTAAGAAACAAATCATTTTCTTCTCATACAAAAAATATACCTAACTAAGATATTTATCCCCTGACAAAAGGCTATCCTTTCCACAAAAGTTACAAGTCAGTNTTCAAATTATCCCCTCACTGCCATTTGTTAACTGGCACTTGTGCTAAGAAAATAATGTAGCACCTGATCTCTTCCAAAAAAAAGAGAGAGCCAAATGTCTGAGCACTGCTGTAGGTTCGCATTTTGTGTTGAGTATTCAAATTTCATAAAATACAATTGTCTTTTAAAAATAATAAAAAAATCACTTTGCTAAAGATCAAAAATAATGGAAATAATGTAAACATCCAAAAGTTTGAATTCATTCCTAACTGGATTCATCTTTACAGGCAGGCAATAGCAAAATGTTAAGTCTCCTAGCAGTCCAAAGAAACTCATGGAACAATGCATGCATTTTCTTTGACACAAAAAAAGACTGGACTGTAAAGAAGAGAAACTACTTCAGTCATATCACACTGTTATTGTGAAAGAATAATGTGCTATAATACAATACCTAGGACAAGTGTATACCCCAACTGTAGAATAGAATCACTTAAACTGGAAACAACAGAATGGATAACTATAGGAAAATATTTATAAAATACTGCACACTGCTTCCTCAGTCAACCAGCATATGTAAACAAACAGCTAAGCTCAGTTGAGTTTTAAAATATTATTAAAGTTCATTTATCTTATAATCTTTTGCATAACATGCCAGTTCATCTTTCACACCATAACAAGTCATCTGTCACAGCCCACAGGGGCTCATTAGAGGTTTATACATCAGCTCATACAGACATTTAAGTGGAGCTATACAAAGAAATGTGCGAAACATACCAAACTTACACACTGTGACCAGAAATGCATATTCCATATGTAAGCTAATAATTGGATAGTGGAACTTAATGTTTGATGCAACATGTGCTATTTTATTGAATGTTACAGATTCACAAACAAGACCATGTAATGGGATATTAAAACTGTCCTGTAACGTTCACTAATATTACCACATGTCACAACTATATATGTGTCTATTTCATAAGCTATCCTGTGATACAGAATACGTCATATGGCACATGCTATAGCTACATGATGATGGATGATGAGACTTCTATCTCACTAAATGGTCATAATATCGAGAATGGGAAGTCTGGTCCCATTGCAAGAAATAGGTGTTTTATCATCAGATTCAAAAAGGAGCAGTTTGATGCAATGTGTAAAAACCAGGTGAAAATAAAATAATCTAACATCCATCATAATATATTCTATAGACACCACATTGCAGAATAAATGGGAAACATTCAGGAACAGTAGTGTTCTGACATCTTGCAATCACACTTTTAACATCTGAATTTACATTTTATATATAATGGCAAATTTTAAGAGGTAAATAAAGTGTTCTGTTTCATTTTACCTGGAATATGTGCTCCAGATCAATAAGGTGCTGTATCCTAAACATTTATACAGCTTCTGGGTTTGGCAAATTTCTTTACCCTGACAAACTAACCAATGGAATCTACCCCAGAGGAGAGCCCTATGCCTTGAACAAATTCACTAAGCGCTGTCGAGGAATTTCTAATGAATCTGAAATTCCTCTCGAGTAGACCAGTAATACGATGAAGGTGAAAGAGTCCACAACAGTTTTAGCAGACATTCATAAAAGTAACAAAGAAAACAAAGTAAGAATATCCCCCTCTACTCTCCATAGATAGATAGATTTGGAGAAGCCTTAGGAAAAGGCTGCTGACAGAAGGTTGGCACATTTGAAGCATATTGTTAAATCCAAGTTTCTTTGCCCTTGGGCATTTCACTATTGTTCAACAATCAGCCTGCCACAAGCATGCTTCATAATGCACAGAAAGGTTTCTGACCTTTCTTGGTATCCCCATGTGACTGTAATGCTGCACATGGGCTGCAAGGCAATTGCATAAACACGGTGTCTTGGTGGAGTTTAGTTCATTGAAAGCCTGATCAAACAGAAGAAAGCAAGGAACACGTTGGTGCAGGAAGTGTGAAACACATTTTTCTTAACATCCCCTCGCTGCATTTCCTTGTTTCCCGAACTTTCCAATGCAGTGACTTGTTAACTAAATGTTTTCACCTTCTTTGCCTCTTTTCTTGAGGCTGATGATTATTTTTCTGTCTGGATTAGTTGCCTTTTAGACTTAACTCTCGGTGCTCAGAGTCTCCCAGGATGAGGACTCAGTGAGAAAACATCAGCTTGTATTCTCAAAGCTTCCTTTGAAAGGTAATTCACATTTAAATAATGTGAAATATATACCCCACTCACAAATGTTCATTTTTAATAACAAAAAGGAGCTGGTTCTACACAGATATTTGTAACTGTTGAGATGTTTTAATAGCACTAGTGTCAACTTGTTAAAAGCTTAAAAGTTGTGCCTTTGTAAAGGAATGTGAATTTTTTTCCAGTTTCATTTTATGCTTCTCCACCCTTTTCCAGTCTTCTGCATACCCTTCCACCTGTGACCACTGGACACCATCTCATGGGAAGTTTGAAACTCCGGTTGACAATGTGGACCCTTGGAATGTGGGTGGGGTCAGTGAAGTTACAACTGTCTTCAACCAAAACCCATAACTGCAATACTGTTCAGACACACTTTCTCCTACTGAAAATGCTCATTGTGTGATATGCTGATGAACGGTGGATGCCTACTCACAACGGATGGCTTTTACTGTTTACACACACTTGCAGTTTCACTTTGGTTCTTTTACTTACCTTAGAAGCATATAAAAATTCTAGTGTTTTCCAGTCCTCTGACAAAAATACTTTCCTTTAAGCAGCTTCAGTCTAATTACACGAATCCGGATCCAGACTTCTTCATAAATCTTGTATACGTTAAAAAGTCCAAATACAGCTATGTTCCCATGAAAAAAAAAGGTGTATGTTTTTAGGTGGGAGAATGATGTGAAAAATCGGCAGCTCAAATGAAAGAGCAAGAAGAACCTGGTAGCAGCATGGTGGATAAATCTCCCCAATTTATATACATAATTAAACTGAGCAGTGAGAACTGGACACTGTTACTATGCTCTGCTCTGATCATCCTATTCTTATTGTATCATCACATCCTTTGATTTAGTGAGACAACATTTTGATGACAAATGTGGTAAAAAAATAAATATATACTATTCCACTTAATTACATTCATCCTGAGCTTGCTCAGCTGTGCTAGAATCTAGAATGCCTGTTTTATACAGGAAATCACCTGATATTTTAACATAAATTCTTCTTCCATTTAAGTTGCAGTAAAAAAGGCATTTCATTTCCCTTTCCACTCTTGAAAATATAAACTTTCTGTGGCACTAGAAGTTGATACAAAAGGAGACAAGTGAATATTTATAGTTGTTATTGTGTCTTTCTTAATTTCCACAAGTGTGGGATGCACGGGACTTGGGAGACTTTAGGTTTGTTTGCTGCCAGTTCCTACAGAAATAACAAGTGCTTTTCACCAGTCATTACAATGGTGACATAGATGAAAAAGAAGCTGTGATTGAAGTTTGGAACATCTAATTTGTACTTCTCTTTTTTGCCAGTTAATTCCTGCATCTTAAAAACTTGAATAATGATAAAAGATTTTAGGATGCCATCTAATAAAAGGCAGATATCTGGACCTATTAATTTATTTCTTCTGACTTCATTGAGGGGGCTTGTTATTCCTCTGTTTTACTGAAGTTTTTGTAAAGCTTTCATCCCTCCCTTTTTCCTTAAGTGCAAATGTCAGCTGGGTCAATATGCAGTACCTCAGTGGTGATGCTGAGATTGACAATGTACTCCCTTGACCAGTAGCTAATGCCAATTGGACTTGACACGGAGTGATGCGAGGGTTTGTTTAAAATTCTGCTAAGAAAAACAGACTGAAGAGCAGATGACCCTTAGACTGCTGGTGAGCTTTGTCTAAGCCTAGCTGTGTTTGCTTTCAAAGCTGCAGAAGGCTCCTGTTCTTGACAGTCTCCTCATGGACAGGTTGTCCCCTCTGTTCTCTGGCCTTGAGGACTTACTCCTCTCCAATGGGTTCCGCAGGCCTGTTGTATTTCTCTGTCTGTCGAGTTTGTCACTGATGGAGTAGCTCTTTCGTGTGTGCTGCGCATACAACACGTTGGATTCCTCTGCAGAGTAGCTGTTGGCTCGCTCTATTTTTGGAAGTGGGATGCTGTTGGGCAGAGTTGTTGTAGCGCTGCTATCTTGAGGAGATAAGGGGATTCCCTTCTTGTCCTTGACCTCAATATCCTCATGATCAGAGCTTGGGTGGGTCAGTTCAGCTTCTCTCTCTGGGTGGCAGCATCCCAAGTCTTCCACTTTGCCCCTGAGACTTCCGGGGAAGCTGGCTCTCTCCGCAATGGCCTGGGGAGCGCTCACACACCTTGTGTCTATGCAATCCGTAATACTTGTGTACTCTGCTGTTTTGACTGGGACACCAAGGCTGCTGAAGTAGCTTCGAGAAGGAGAGAACATGAAGCTGTGAGATTTCACAATTGGTGTTTCCTCCAGAATAAATGGAGTTGTAGCCAGGTAACGACTGCTTTTAGATCGCTCTAAAGTATGATACAAGGGAGGGTCTGAATCCCATGGGATTTGGCAGTCTGTGATTTGTGAATAGTCTGAAGAAAATGCTCTTGTTTCTATTCCAGAGGTTTCCTCATAGTCAAGACTCCTGCCGGAGATCTTTTCGCCAGGTGTACTGCTAATGTATGCACTATTAGTCAAAAGGGAAGAGGCTATGTGAGCCGGCAGAGCTGCACCTTCAGGACCAAGAATATTTATGGAGCTCTCGAGGGGTTCTGTGTCAGAATGCATCTCATCCATGGCAGAAACATAGATGTCTATACAAGACGAAGGTCTTCTGGAGTCTGGGGCAATTGACAAAGTGCTGGTAGGGGCTAGAGGAGCCTTTCCTTCTTTTGCTATTGAGTGGGAACTGATTGCCCGATGCAGGCTTGGAGATCTTTCCTTAAAAATGCTTTCCAACTTTTCCAACCCACACTTGTCCTTCATATTTGTTGCATAGAAGGAGTGGCTTCGCATGCGGGGTGTGATTGTGGGTGACGTTGGGGACATGGACTCCTCTCCTGTGGGATCAATGCTCTCTTGCAGCTTGTAGGCATTTCCTTCCTGACTGTTGAAGCTACTCTGCCTCACAATGTAGGCTGCATCAGTACAGTCGGATGAGGTCCTGGATCGTATCTTAGTCGTCTCACCTCTCTCAATGCCAGTCATTTTTTCTAAGGCAGTCACCATTCGTCCCATCATATCTTCCAGCTGAGCAAGCCTGATGTCAACGGTCTGCAGAGAGGCCTTCATGCAGTGCTCTCTCTCATTTACTTCTTCCAGTCGCATGGCCATGTTCTCCACCCTTTAGAAAGGGAAGAATTGAACAGGTTAATTTCTACAAAGCAGTCATGTTCAGCTAATAGGTCACCAAACTGGTTGGCAACAAATACGTCTCAAACCTCAAACTCATCTGCTTCAAAGTCCTGCTAAAAGAGGTTTTGCAAAAAAAATACCACACACTCAGGAAACTGCTCCAGTGGGTTAAACCAGGGGCATCAGCCGTGTAATGCAGAGGGGGGTTTGGGTGTGTCTCATTCCAGGGACAGGATTTATTACAAAAAAGTTACTATGAATTACTGCCTCTCTGCTTCCAAAGCTTCTAATTAGGTTGTTATGAATGAATAACACTTATAGCAGATGCCACAATATGTTATCCCCAGTTGTGCTACAGGCAGGACCATCACAGTTAAATGCAGAGCTAAATTAAGTAAAGAAAGTGGGAATGTGCCTCAGAAGATAGGCACTGTTATATTTTTTTCCTGGTGTTCCCTCCGGATTTGCACTACCTAGTGCAATGTAGATCTAAGGCGATAGTTTCCTCGTTCTCTGATTAATTTTTAGCTCAGATTTATTGAAAAAATAGATCAGCTATTTTGTTGAATATTTTTAATATTGAGTTAAATGAAAACTGCAAGGAGGAGAAACACTGATCAAGCCAAATACAGCCTGCAAAAGGGCACATGTACTAAGATTGCTCCATTACTGTGGTTGTGCTTTGGGTAGTCTGTGTTAATAGCTTAAGGATTGAAATTATAGATTTTAAAGTTAGTTTTCAGCTGCTATCATAATATATAAATAAAAAGTTAGATTAAAATATTAAATAGGTAATAATTGAAAGTAAGATTCGGTATTTTCAATTTAATTTCATTTAAACTTCAGTATGTCTTTTCTAGACCATTGATCTGTCACATTTCAAAATATTTTCAATTTTTATGGAATTGTGTACAAATTTATGCCAGCAGCTTCTAACCACTTCAATTCTCTGACTTGTAAAATGTCTTCTGAAGGGTTTATAGGGAGTTTGAAAATTTTACATGATGAAATTTCCTGTAGCACATAAGAAACTTCTCATAATTATTTTCTCTGTTTGTAATCCCTATGACAGGCTGGGACTTCCATTTTCTGTTGAAGAAGTACTAAAAGCAACAAGTTTATATAGTTATCTTTGTCTGATAGCTTATAATTCTGGTTTTCCTTATTGCTGTAGACATTGAAAAATGATAAGAGAGGCAAAAGATAACAAATGGCATGATTTCCACACTTTTTTTCTTCACAGCTCTCTTACTCTCTGCCAGTCAGTGCAATTCATACTCAAATATTACTAAGCACACTCTCTTAGTTAATAGGCACACAAATCATTGCCAGGATTTCTGATAAGGTAAATATCATCTTCTACTACTGCTAGTTATTTGTTCATCAGGACAAGTGGTTTGAAGTTGCCAACACCATAACCACTCTTATTTGCACAGAAGGAAAGATTTTAGCAAAGGATGAATATTCAAAAGCGCTAATGCCTTGTTACCTAATGCTCAGAACTTTTGCTGGTAAAACACTGAGGTCTGACTACTTTCTGGTGATGAGCAACAGAACCTGGGAGAGGAGAGGAGAGGAGAGGAGAGGAGAGGAGAGGAGAGAGGAGAGGGAGTGTGACTCAGCTCCCTACAGCAAGTCTCACACTCCTGGGAAATACAAGCTTTTCCTGTTGAAGTCTCTGAGTTTTGAAGGTACAAGCACAACAAAAGAAATGTGCAGCAGTAACTGCATCACTATCATCAGTCTTCAACAGATGAATGATCAAGTCATCACTGCTAAGAAATGAACCGGTAGCTTCAAGGAATCTCAGTCTACTCATTATCATTTCAGGCAGCAGTCTGTTTCTAGTTCTACCAACTTCTCCAACAAAAGAGATCAATGTCATTGCAAGCATAGGATGTAATTCCATGGTGAGAGCAGTTTATATGGGAAGCAGTTAAATTTTCACTCATGTTATTACTTATCTGAACTGTTATTTTACAAAAGCAATTATACTTTTGAAATATTTATTAGCCAAAAATCGAGTCCTTCACCCCACATTCAGATTCTATAACAAGTGCTCCAAGATGATGAACAGATAAAACATTTTAGGAATTAGGAACATATAAACATATAAAACATTTTAGAAATTTTAGGGCTGTCAGACATAAGGAAAAATTTTACTGGATTTTACTGGAGAATTAGAGCTCGGATTACATCAGACAAAAAACCTTTCACTCCAGCAACAATTACCAAGAACTGGAGTGAATTTATAACATTCTTTAAAGCTAACTGGATAATCTGGTTATGGTCTTGGTGTTTTGTTGTCGTTGTTGTTGTTTTGGTCATGGTTTTAGTTTGATTTGTTTTTTCTTCCCTGCTTTGACAGCTGTACACAAGTGAAATAATTTTTAATGCAAACAAAGCCAGTTGGTCTATGAGCAGAACTGTCCATAGTGAGGTAAGTTTTGCATCTTGCACTCACATGAGGGCTATGCAATGTTACTGAACACAACTAAAGCATCCCAAGGAGAACTTAGAATAATACCACGCTGGTAGGTGTTCAGGTATTTATTCTGCCTTCCCTGAATGTGATCTAGCAGTTACAGTCAGTGGCACAGAGCGTCAGGCAAGGTGAAGAGAGACTTTTGAGTTACGTGGTCTGTTGGTTGCTATGGAACTGACGACAAATGTGATTGCACTGATAGTAGTGGAAAATTTATAGAGATGTAACAAGATAAGGACAGAGAAGTCTGGGTTTGGAAACCAGAGGTAACCAGAGACGTGCACAGATAACTAAAAAATACATACATGTGTTTACACTTCATGAGCCCAACTATAGAATTTTATTCACAAAAGAAAAGCTTGAAAGATGATGATCTCCCCCAACCCCAAAGATACTATCTTAGTCATCCTTAGTTATATATATTGCATATGGCTACTTCAGAAAGTTTAACAAACATTTGTTCTATTAGTGATATTCTCTTATATTAATTTGATGTTCAGTCCTGTAATCATTCATCATACAGAACAGCACCATGTTCCGGGAGTGAACCTATTAGAAATATGATAAAATCACATCAGCCAAACACTGTGAACATAGGAGAATATGGTCTGGAGAAATACAGCCATAATCTGGTCCTTAAAATGTTTCAGTAAGTGAATTTTTCTATTTTCCCATATTCTTGGGAAAGTATTCTTCCACTCAGTGAATAGATAGCCAGACCTGTATTTCCTTTAGGAATAGTTTTGAATTAAAACACAATTTCAAAATAAGAATGCCCAAGTTTTGCTTTGGATTTTTTTATCCATGTGTATTCAGAAGCAAGTATAAACCTTTTAGCAAATCTCACAATATCCGTCTATGATGCCTCCTTCGCACCTGGGCTTTTCCTTGGAGCAAGATTTATTCAATGTATTAGAAACTGCCAAGCCATACTAACAGAATGAGATGAGAAAAAGAGGAGGCTACATGTAAAACATGCATCAAGGTATGCTGCTGAAGCTCAAAAATTTCTAATAGTGAAACAAATGTGGACTTTACCAGGACAATATTCAGTAACAAGGTCAGAACTCAGAATCTGGCAAAGATTTTATATTACTTGTGATAAGCCTTTTGAATTGTGGTTTAGGAGATTATTTTTGCTGGCATTAATTTTGGTTTATTTATTTTTAACCTTTGCACATTTGTTCATCAATAATTTAATTAAAATAATTCTTTAATGGGAGTAAGGCACTCTTTTCAGAAGTAGATCTCTTAATTGAATGTTAGAATTAGGTTCACAAGTCTCTTTGTGGACCTATGTTCATTTCTAAGACGTCATTTATACTTCAAAATCATTTTCAACAGCCACAAAGACTGCTGACATGAAAGTCACTCACAGAGATACCACTGAGCTTGTGATAGGTGATTGTGGAATGGTTTCATTTATAAAACATAGACAGCAGTTCCCAAGCCTATAACAGGCTACTTTGCCTGACATCTTTTGGTAAAGCAGTACTGATGCAAGCAGCCAGCCGGTTTTCTCAGGTGCAGTGGTTTTTGCAGGTGAAATTGGGTTGTCATGGCTGCGTTCCTACTGGAGCCTAAGACCACTTAACTCTTTATGACCACAGAGAGATGCCACCAGAGTCACAGACCTTTCCTGCTGTCATTTTTCATGTGTGGGTGAGCCTGGTAGGGTCAGTTCCTTTTACCGTCACAAAGCTCTTTCTGTGCACTTCAGCCTGCCAGCTCTGAAATCAAGATAATAGCTATGTCATCATCCACGTGGATGCTGTAAGTGTAATTGCACTGTGGATTGTAAAGTGCTTTACTAATGGATACCACAGAGTACCAAAGATGACATAATATCTGCTCTAACCAGCTTATCTGCTTTTCAAATACTGTTATGATATGACCCTGCTCCTTTTGAAATCAACAAGAGGTTTTGCACAGGTATGAAGGAGTTGAGACCTGTTCACACGGAACAAAGGCTTTACTAAAGTGATTGTTTCAGTGGCTTCATGCCAGATCAAGAAAAATAGTGCAGTCTTTTTGGATCATATTACGCATGTCTTTGTGCTAGTCAAGATGTAATACAGTGATTAGAAAGGAAGACTCTCCCTAAAAGTTTGTGATTCTTCCACTGAAGAAGTCAATTTGTCCAACTTTGCTTTCCTCACACATCTCCAGGAGATTCACTGTGCATGCTTTGATAAATGCATACGAGGGAAACACCTTACAGCCTTGTAGTGCTTTATATTTTTCCACTTAGTCCATAACTCCCTCTGATATGTATCAGTAACCTGATGCAACTTCCACATGCTTATGTGAGATCCTGGCTAGTGGGCTACTGTAGCAGAGCATCTCACCCCCCACAAGAGCTTATTTGTTGTTTGTTAGCCAGTCAGACAACTCAAACAGGACAAGCCATCTTTATTTCGCTGACTATAATCTTGTATAATCACTGAGTGATTTTGGTGCCATGGTCACTGGTTTGGCATCTCCCAACTGCCAATAAAAGTCTTACTGTTGAAGTGACATCTGGTAAGATAGGCTGAATTTCTGAGGAACAGTCACTCACTGTACAAATATAAAAGCCACACAAAACCTTTGCAAAGCAGAAATCTTGTATACATTTTCCTGAAAATGTGTAGAGTTTCTCCTGTGAGTAGGAGCCTACTCTGTGGTTACTCTCCAGGGGTTAAGTGAAGGTATCTGTGCCCATTACAGTCATTTTGGTGGTAAGTTACATTTGACACCTAATCAATACTGTTTCTTTTGCTAGCTTTAATATAAATACCTTGATATAGTGCACTGTTTTATGCTGTAATCTGCTAGTAGTTCTTTTAGCCATATACTGTGGAGTAACTAATTCTGATTAAGATTTTTCGTCTGTTATCTTTTGTCCATTTAATAAATAATTCATTTTTATATAAATATATATGATTTTCCATCATTAGAACTTGCCAGATAAAGTGATTCTTTAAATTTAAACTGTTGCCAAAATCTGAGGCTAAGGAAGGACTGACCTTCATTTAAACCCTGTTTTGTGAAGGAGTTTAAATACACAGTGGAGTTTTCTCTTCCCATCAGTCAGCAGCAAGGCTTCTTTAATAAACTTTGTCTGTAGTTCCCACTCTCCCAGCAACAGCTACTCCTCTGAGTTGCTTAGTACTTGAGGTCAAGGAAAGACAAACATCAAGTGTTGTTCTATGCTTTTAATTTCTGAATGTGAAATGATCAGATAAAGGAGGGCTTCTCTGTGGTGACATCAAATGTGGAGACATCAGTGGTGTTCCTTGTCACAAGAGAAGTAAGGAGATTCCTGAACTGAGGAAGGCCCACGGGATGCCAGGGTGCACTGTTCCAAGGTGAGAGGATAAACTGAAGCTCGTTGCAGGTGAGTCAGACAAGACGTTGTGGTCCTGCCCCCGCACAGCCCCTGACTGCATAGCTGAAATCGGTCATTGACGCCCAGCTCAACACATCAAGAAACAGGAACTCTTCTTGTTTTGATTTCTTGAGCCTCTAACCTGTCTCTGGGGCCCATTGAGACTCGAATCAAGACTCTGTTCCCATCTTACATTTCCCTTCCAGTGCTAGCCCCCTACTCCTTCCAGGTACACTGGGCTTTGCATGCAGGGTGTGCAGTTGTTCTTCCTCCTAGCAGGACCTGGGGCAGTCTGATGAACCCAGCTGCAAGTTGCAGCTGCTCAAGCAAGAGGGAAGCCTTATCACATCTGCACAGAGGTGAGGGAAGGCAGTGCCTGGTCCAGGTCCAGGTGCAGTTATGCCACACGGGGCTTGTCCTCTCCCTTCCTTCCTGAGACTAATAGCATGCTCAGCTTCTTGCAAAGGAAAGGTCTTTAGGAAGAACTTCACTCACATTTGCAGGGATTTCTGGTTCAATTTTACACCACATAAAGCTGACTTAATTGGACAGACGACTAAACTAGTATCATCTCATGGCTTTAGCATGGATATTATACTCGGTCTACTACTATAGGCTAATGACTGAGCATTGGAAGAGAAACTGTAGTCTTGCATCTTCTCTGCTTTCTTTGCATCTTGTTACTTGTGCAACGATAACTCTATAAGGAAACTCTAAAGTGCAAATCTGGATTTTATACATTTGAATGTTCCATAGGTTACAAAAAATAACTTTAGTGTTGTCATGATTTAGGAATGGTATTCTCCAATTTAGAAGCCATGTTGCCACTTCCTCTCCCCTGCTCCAATTGGAGGCACAGAAGACGAAGTTTGAGATAAGAACAGCTTGCTGGAAACAGCAATGAGATAAGAAAATAAACAGTAACACCAACAAAATTAGAACAAAAGAAAGAAGAAGAAGAAAGAAGAAGAGGAAGAAAGAAGATGAAGAAGAAAGAAGAAAGAAGAAAGAAGAAAGAAGAAGAAGAAGAAGAAGAAGAAGAAGAAGAAGAAGAAGAAGAAGAAGAAGAAGAAGAAGAGGAAGAAGAAATTATTTACAGTGAAAAGGCCCTGACAATAAACAATACCAGACTGTTCCATCCACCATGTTTCCTCGACCGGAAGGAATACCTCCTCTTCAGAAGCAAGAGGCCCTTTCCCCGGTCCTGGGCAATGACATGAGGGGGTATCAAGCAACCTCAGGGTTGTCACACTACCTCCTGGCTACTGCAAAAATTAACCCTGTCCTGGCTGGAACCAAGACAAGTGTTTTAGATTTAAGAGGACTTGGCCATGACTGCAGGCAAAATAACAGACCCAGGCACTCTGTTTCTAAAGTGTGTTATGTATGATATTCAGATAGCCCCGATTCCTCAAGCATCTTTTAAATATTCCTCAGAGCTATTATGAGATAAGAACTCCATTCAGCTGGTATTTCATTGCTGAAAGCCCTGTTAGCGTGACCTCTGTACCCCACATGGTCACTGCCTGGATCTCTCTGACAGAGCTGGGGCACAATAGTCTCCACATTAAACTATTGACTAAGGTAAATGGATTTTTAAAGAGCTATTTCTCTGTGAGGCTCAGGTGCTTGTCTTAATTTAGCATTCGTATTTGTGAACTTCATTCCGGAGCAAGGTGCTTTAAGCTTTTCATTTAAATTAGAGATGAGGGCTCTTTTCCTATAAAATAGGGCCAGCATAGAATGAAAATGCAGACTGTTATGTTTTAATTTTCAAAGACTTACAGCACTTCCATCATGTAGGGGAGTGACCTAGCTAGATTACTTCTTATTTAGAGGTCTTCAAACATCTTTTTTCCTTGGCCGCCAAAAGAAAATCTATACTCAAAGATTTGAACCTGCATATATGATTTTCAGTTCAGTTCTGTGGCCACTGGACTTCCAGAACTCAAGAAAAAAGAGGTACTCATTTGGACCACAGATCAATTTATCTACTATCTTACTTTAGAGTATATGTAATTCTTCCCTTCGTATATTCTCCAGTCTTTAGTATTTTCTGCTCAGGAACTCTAAGTGCTCAACATGATCTCTATGAATTTAGCAGTCCTCAATGGATTTCTCTTTCATAAGCTTGTCTAGTCTTGTTTGAATGCATGTAGCCTTTTAGCTGACACCATCAGCTTCTTTTAGACCTCACCATCTTTCAAAAACTTGTTCTGTTACACTACTTACTGCATGAAAAAAAAAAATCACCTATTTTCTGTTTATTTTGAACATGGGATCCTGCTAAATTATTCTATATCCCCTATATCTTGTTCTGGTTGTGACAGCAAACAATTGATTTCTGCTCACCCTTTCTTTGCACTCTATAATTTCATTCCTCATTTGTCTCTTCCAGACCCAGTAATGCTGGATTACTTGTCCATCCTTTACGAGGTAACCATACTGTGCATTATCAATTTCCCCTCTAATATCCTTTTCTAAAATGCATGTTTTAGGAGTGCTTTTGCTTTCAGTAATGCAGATGATTAAATTATACTATATCTTGTAATCCTGTTTTGAGATAGATTTATTTCAAAACCAAAATAACAGCATGTTTCCTTGCCGACAGAAAACATCGTTTAGGCATAGCTGAATTGGAGGCAGTGCTGGAAGATGACGTATAAGGAGAAAAGTGTTACATCTATGTAACTGACAAAAATGACAACTCCCCTGATCTCTGTTATTCAAATTAAAATGTAGTTTTCCAGGAGTGGAGTATTCACGGGTCCATAAGTTTTATGAATATCTGACAGGATATTACCCTAAAATATTTGTTGGCAAGAGTGCTATGAATCAAACACAAATTCTTGTCCTCTAAAGCTGAGCTCAGCAGTGTTCCAGGAAAGCATATGAGCACCACAGCAGGTCAAGAGATCTAGAAATTTTTAGGACTGGTGAATCTGAAGACTGGCAACTTCCACTAAATTACTGTATTGCTTTTTTCCTCTGTGCGTTGCTGTAGGTGAAATGTCTTGTTCCATTTAAAATCCATGCTGCTATTGGTCCCAATGAAACTAGGTTACCTAGCCAGACTATCCTGAAATAAGGCTTGCTCCTTATCTGAATGGCTCACAGATATGCCCTAAAGTCATGGTTTTCATTGAGGAGCTCTGACTTACTCTCCCATTTTGTTCTGACACCTTGTGCCCTGAAATTCTGCTTTAAGAACTGAAGTGCAAGCGTAATTGTGCCTCTCACTGCATCAGTTATCTTTTATTACAACTGGATAAAAGATCCCTCTTACAAAACTTATTGTACAATGATGTGGGTTGGAAGGGCTCTTAAAGATCATTTAGTTCCAACCCTCCTGCCACAGGCAGGGACACCTTTCCCTAGATCAGGTTCCCCAGATCCCCATCTAGCCTGGCCTTGAATACATTTGCTTCAGCAAAAACAGAAAAAGAGAAAATAAACTCATCACATTTTATCACTTTGCTTTTTAATTAAGACTTACCAAAACTACTTCATTTCCCTTTTTAAGACAAAAAAGGAAGAGTGAGACTGGTGACAGAAATACATTTCCAGATCAACTTATGAGAACAAACAAAAAAGTGCACCTTTCTGAAGTGACCCGGATTCTTTCATCATTGGAGGAGTTGAATCTGTCATCCTTTTCCCTGAAATACTCTTCTATGCACTGCTCTTCAAAGTCATGGACCTTTTTCAATTCATCCTCAGTTATGAAAAGTTCTGTGGTAAAAAAATTGAGAAATATGAATTTGGCAAATATAACATGTGAAACTAACTTTCGTGAAACTCACGGACTAAACTTTCAAAAGCAAGTTTCAAATTTTTGTGGCATTTTGATATGAAAGCAGGTAGATGCTGCTAATTACCGAATTACCGACTTTAGTTATATATGATTCTGGAGACAGAAGCACTTAAGCAGGCAAATGCTGGGCAAACATGAATATATTTTGATTACATGAGATCTAAACACAGCTACCGCTCAGGTCCTGGACAGATGGTAGAAGCCAAAGCCCACCTGTAACCTAACATAACTATAATGAGATTAGCAGACTACTAGGAAAGAGTCTGAGAGTACAGGGGTCTGTCTGATGTGGCAAGAACTGACATCTGCAGGCAGCAGTGTGATGGGAGAGGGAGGAGAGCCATGTGGTTGCACCTCCAGTGCCACACGTGACTCCTGCTCCCTCCTCACAGAGAAGTGAGCTGTGGCATGGTCTAATGCTGGGAAGAGATGCACATCCCTTAGCTCCCTGCCTCTGGCACGTACACTGGGCAAGGTGGAGATATTCTGCCCTGAAGAATTAGAGAGAGAAGAGAAAGGTGTTATCAAAATAATCTGTCAGGTTTTCTATCATGGTTGTGGGACTTCATTTAAAACGTGTTGAGAAATTACTCCTCCAGTCTGAGTCAGAGTCAAGGAGAGACTGTGTATACAAAATTGCTTTTTACCATCTCTCAGCTTATCTAGGCAAAAAGTGTGCTCAGGGGAACTATGTGCTGTTTGCTCAAAAAGTAGGAATGTTCCCTCTGTATTTTCAAAAATAAAGCTGGAAGAGTGATGGAGTGAGAATTCCAGCAATAACAGACCTCTAGTAACAGCAAAACAAACCTCTTCGCTCTGAGGGAACAAACTGCTCAACAACACCAAAAAATTTCCAGAAAAACCCAGCCTCCTTAACATTCCAAAGAGAATGAAGGGTTGGACATATCAGGTAACTTATTCAGGTAAGGTTTTTTGCAGGTAAAAGTTGTTATTTCGCTGAGAAAGCTATCAAGGTGCTGGACTTTGACTTCATGCATGTCAAACACTAGACATTATGAAAGGCATTGTGAAGTCCCCTCTGTGCATTATCTAAGCCTTACTCAATCCGTAGTCTCTCTCGTCTGGGTCACTTTCATGCTTCCTCCATCTGCAGCAGAGGTGTTGAAATATCATCGTCATGTGGCTGAAGATGATCAGAGGTGGTGGGAGAACAGGTCTTTCGTGGAATGTCATGATGAGCTGGTACCTTTGAAACTTCCAAACTTGGTTCGATATAGATTTGACTTCAAAAAACGTGTTGCTAGAAGGCAAGAAGAGAAAAATAACATAAGACTGAAAATTGTTTTGGGTACTTTGCCAAAGATGATACGACAACATCATAACTAGATACATTTCAATAACACTGGCAAATGTTTCCTCGTCACAAAAACAGGAAGCAGAACAAAAGAGTAAGTTTGTGCTTGAGGAAAGCACAGGGGTAATCAGCCTTTTTGACGTATCTTACGACTGTATATGTCTGTGCGGTACAACCCCTGAGTCTTACAATGAGCCACTTACATGGGGAAGTATTTTTACTCTGGTTTTCCCTATTGGGAATGAATGATGCCATAACCGAATCTTTTCTGGCTTCTTTGCCCTGGTTCCCATTAGGTGTCTGTCCTTGGAAGTGAGCACAATGTGAAAAACTTGGCATTTCCCTCATTTCCCGGAGATAAACCTCTTTCCCTCTGCCCCTTACATCCTCAGAAAATGTCTCTCAGCCAAAGCCAAAGCTCAGCAGTCTTCGTAGGCTGTGAACAATGTGCATCCCCCCCAAGTCTATACTTTGCAATGTGTCACTCACTTGAAAACCGCAATGAGGAGATTCACCAAAAGGATGTTTGCTACCAAGAGGTAGCAGGCCATGATGGCAGGAACGATCCATGCACCTGTCTTGCACGGAGGTAGCTGGATTATTTTGCCATCTTCTCTGGTTTCATTTTGACCACAAGGTGCTGGGAACAAAATTTTAAAAAAAATGCAAAATGGGAATTAATCTTATTTTTTCAGTAGCTTTTGCAGAAATATTTAAATATTTATAACAGTCTGCCTGCCAAGGCAATATCTTCCAAAGAACAGTGGCAGTGACTTTCTCCCCCTAGAAGTCTATGCTTGGTATCACAGATTTTACAGGCTGCAGTTCTTGTTATTGTGTGTTATGCGCCATGGGTATCAAGATATTTCTCTCAGGAGACATGCCTGGTGTGAGTAAGCTGCCTGTATGTATACGTAATACAAAATACCATGGTACTCCGGTGGTAATTAGTGGCTGTGCAAATGAAATTATTGGATTGTTTAATCCTACAAAAAAGCTTGCATATTATTTCTTTAATGGTGAAAGCCTTGTCCTTTTTTATTGACTGAAAGGGATGTGATAAATAAGGAAAAGGAAGTCTATGAATGTAAATCAAAGAGTAGGCATTTATTGCTGTGCACTGTGCTCTTTCAAGCCTCTCTAGGACATACTCGTAATGACTTTCTGCTATTAAAGACTCTTGACTGCATGCCTAGAAACAGTGGGGGAGATTTTCAAGTCTTTACTGTACCAGGTAAAGGGACATGAATGCAGCAGAGATGCCACCTGCTTCTTCTGCAAATATATTGGAATCAAAATGTTCTCAGTATTAATGCTGTAGAACTGAAGCAAGGGAAGAGAAAACATGGTGAAACAGTCTTCCCTGCTTGTGTTTTAATATGCCTTCATGTGCAGTGATGGGTAATCTGCATTTGCAAGCACAGGCTCAGTTTATGTCTTTCTAGTCTCAGTCCTAGTGGTTCTATGTATCTCCATAATCAGCTCTTCAGGAAAATAATGCAAGCAGCAGTTTACATATACAAACCGTCCTAGTAAATTTTGCACAGCACTACAGCTAGCTTCCCCTCATCCCATCAAAAAGAAGTTTAAGTGAGGAACTTCTAAAGTTCTCAGCACTGGCTCAGTTCCTACTGATGTCAATGGGGATTTTCTACTGACTTCATGGAAAATGAAGTTTGCTGATGCCATATGTAAAATTTTATTGTATGGCAACAAATCCATATTTCCAGTACCACCCACTGCATCTTCTCAAAAAAGTCCTTCTGAACGTGGTTCACCGAGCTTGAAATTCAAATGTGGGTGTCTGTACAGGCAATCGTATTACATTATATGTGATTTTGGTACTTTGTTTTGGGCACTACACATAGATCCTAGCCTATTACACATGGAAATATTGTAGCCATATGGGATACAGGACTACATGACCTCACCAAAAATATCCAAGTCACCAAAAAAAAATTTACAAAGTCAAATACAAGCAACACTGCTTTTTACCAGCAGCTCCATTGTGTCTGGACACATGGTGTCACCAGTCCTTCGTATTTACAAAAACACATTTTATTACTGGAACAGGCTGAGAGTATGCAGTTCTTCACTTCTCAGTAAGAATCACTTTGCAGAGCATTTCAAGGCAGTGCTATTTCCACACTGCTCCAAGCAGCAGTTTCCTTTAGACACTCAAAATGCTGCCAGTGAGCTGCTGTGAGTGCAGGGCTCTGCGCCCTTAGCCTTCACCCAGCAGAAACTGGACCGTTCAATACCTCTTGCTATCAGCACTCAAAATGAAACTTACATCTCTGTATGGAAACATTAACTTGCTCATATATTGAGTCAGATCTACAAATTCCAATACAACAGAGCACCAAGACCCATCATGATTTCACCAGTGATGGAACAATCACAGTATCAGTTGATGAAATCTGTCATCCTTTTTTCTGCTGAAAACGGAAGAAATAATACTTTCAAGTAATGACAAAAATTTTGAAAAGCGTTTTTCTAACCTTAGATCAACGAGATCAAAAACTCAGCTCCAACTCTGGTTCCAAGACGATTTAGAACTATTCTATTCTATTCTATTCTATTCTATTCTATTCTATTCTATTCTATTCTATTCTATTCTATTCTATTCTAGTCTAGTCTAGTCTAGTCTAGTCTAGTCTAGTCTAGTCTACTCTATTCTATTCCCCTTTTTTCCCCCCCTTAAAAACCTAGAATTTAATCTGGAAAAAAAATCAGCTAAGAAGACGAAAAACATTTCTCCAGCTCTACTTGCTCATAACTGGGTAATCTCTGTTGGCTGATGCCATTCAGTGATGGCCAAATTAAATTTCCTATGCAGACATGTTCCCACAGCCTGTTCTATACACCTGTTGCAGTTCAGCTTGTCCTGAAGCTTTGCAGAAGCCTTTCTCTTTTGCATGTTCTGTTGTGGGTACAGAACATATTCTGTGTGTTTTTAATTAACGTGGGAATACTCATTTCTTGCCTTACTTACGGAGAGCTAAGCCACCACTTAATCGTCACGTCTTCGGCTGCATAAGAAAACATATTACACGTGTCCAAAATGCAGAAGTCTGGATTCCATGGCACATCATTGAACATCTTCTTTCGTCTTTAAACTATGACATTTATTTTAAAAGATTCATCCCCCCACCCCCACCCCAATTAATTAAAGGTTTGTTTAAAACAATTACTCTGACGAAACCAGAAAGACAAATATGAGAAATTAGAATTCTCTTTGCAGGCTGTGAGAGTCCCAAGCACACCTGTCTCCTTGTTGCAGTAACCCGAGGTATCTGAATTCCCACTTCCTGCTCCAGCTGCACGTTCACCTGCACGGCTGCCAGCGCCGTGGCCAGCTGCAGGGCTCGGAATTCAGACCACAGCACCTGATTCCAGCAGCAGGTTCGCCAACGAGCGGAGCAGACAGCTGCGTGCACATGGCTCGTTAATCAGTGTGAGTCTCGTTACCCATCCCTGCCGTGCCTTCCCTTGAGCCTCACTCCAAGCAGGGCTCCGCGGTGCCGGGTCCCCGTGTGATTAGCGCTGGCGTCCCAGTGCTCCACGGTGGTAATGCCAGGCTCCCATAAAGCCAGAGTTTTCACTTTCTGAGTGCTCTGCATCACACCTGAGCAATCTGCAGTGCCTTTCATGTGTAACATCATTCGAACACTTTAATTTTTTTTGGAGAAATGAAGTAATTTTTGCCATATTTGCCGTAATATATTGTAATATATTTCAAAGCACAATATTAACACGTATGCAAACTTGACTCATCTGTTTTACATTCTAGCCTTGCTTTAACACAAACCACAGAATACTTAACTCTAGGGAAATGCTTTACTGAAGCAAATTCTGTTAGCATAACGATATGCCAATCTCAGGTAACTGAAAAAGCCAACCACCCTAATAGCTACAGGCCATTGGATAAAGTTCGGGCAATATGTCCTCAACTTAGGCTTTAGAGAACAGTAAATGCCTGGAGTCTTAACTTCAATTATACAAATTAACTTCACACAGCTTTCAAACATTGCATCCTGACACCTCTAGATGTACATACTTTTTGCATCCCTTGTTTCGTTTAACACAATCTCTTCCCATGCTTAGTTTTCCTTCCTGACTCCCACTTACAGCTTCCTGCTGGGCCTTTCCTGCTACATATCTAACCCCTCCTCTTTCCTGGTCAGGAAATAGTTGCAAAAAACCCAACAGTAATTCAAGTTTCTGTGGGTTTCAGGCCTGAAGAGCAGGCAGAGCTCAGGAAGAATTAGTTTCCCTGCTGTAATTACTGTTGTGACATGGGCATTGCTCACTTTTACTGCATGTTGGATGGAGGGTTTGGCAGAGGATGCTCGCAAGTTTCTGCGTCACGACTCTTCCCCCAGCTGCACCCTTCCAAATCAGGTGTGGGAAATAATAGAACAGCTCTGCCACTGAATAGCTTTTTGCCTTTGATGAAAATTTCTCACATAAAAATGGATACCACTTTTACAACACAAGCTGATTTGTTTGAAATCACAAGAAACTGAGGAATGTTTTCCTACGTTCATAGTTCTAAATAAAGTAGAAACAAATAAGTGCAACCAAATAACAAACAACAATTTTTTTTTTTTAAATTCAAGTCTGAATATTTTTAATACACTTTCATCATCCTGCTTATGAGTATATAGGCACCTTCCAATTTTGACCCACAATGAACTCAAAGGATGTGAAAGTGTTTCATAATTTTTGAATCAAATATCTAAGCAACCTTACCAGCTTACCAGGCTGGTAAATATTGAAAAAAACCAACAAACCCAAAAATATTAAGTGGCCTTCCTAAAGTTGCTTTCTTCTTCATTGATGGAGAAAATACTGAAATCTGTGAACTCCAGAATTCACAGAATTGCTCTGTTCATCAGTAGAAATATCCAGGGAGTTGAACAGTGTCTCACTACTTCAAGAAAGTTTCTTTAACTACAGCATCTCAACCTTACATGTTGCTTCTTGCCTCAGGCCACATTAAAAGTGACTTTGAAGGGTTTCTTCAATTTGTTGGCATTGAATAATAATTTATAGTATATCTCTGTATTTTTCTTCTTCACTCTAGTGTTTTCTGCCTCCTCCTAGTCTCCTCCTTCCCCAATTAAAAATAACCAACCAAACAGAATTCAAATTACAACATCAGGAGTGCTAGATAGGGCAATACTGCTGCAATCCAGCTCAGAGAGAATTTCAAAATAGTTTGTAGTCCATGCAAAAATCTTATCCACTACCTTTGTCTAACAATGTTAAAAGTATTGCCACAGGTATGATTTATTCTGTTTTGTAAAGAGCTGCTCTGTTTGTTCTAATTCCAGAATGGTCCATGCAAATGAAGGGCCTCATAGGAAGCTCCTATCAAGTCTGAAAAGTATGCAACCTGTAAGATCATAAAGAGTTTAGTATATAATTTGCATTTATACTAAGACATTTTTGAGAATTAGAAAACATAAACAAAGCTCACAGATGAAGAAATTTAAAGAATTTTTAAAAAGTTTTTTGTAGTAATTATAATTTCCTCTGAAGTTCATTGAATAGTTAAAACCTGTGTATAGTTGTCTGTCATCTTCTGAAACAATCGCATTCTGGTAACTTGATATTCCTCCAATACAAATGAAAGAGAAGGAGGTGCCATCTTTTTCTCCTAAGCTAGGTAGGTTTTTCCAAAAAAGGAGTAGAGACAAGAAACAAACACAACTCAGACTGATCTTGAGATTCCAGATGGCACGTGAAGTACTGTCAGCTAGTAAGAAAATCCAGATGGAAATCCAGCTTGTGAGACACCAGGAAAATCTGAAAAGCTTCCCAAACCAAAAACTCAAAGCCACGTTGACTAACAGCAAGTTCAGTTGCTTTGCCTTCTGAATACAGGAAAATGTGAGCTCTGATGTTCATTTTCTACAGATGACTACCATTTCCCAAGCTGGCATTTATTTCCTCTGGCTACATGGTTTTTTACCAAGCAAACTCACCTTTCCTCTGCAGTATTTCTTGTATCTTTCTGTATCCATAGTATTCTGGAGGGACGGATAGTCTTGCAAGGTGAAAACAAAGTTCTTCACATGTGAGAACTGTGTTACTAGTTTTTCTGGCTAAAACTGCCAGCACAAGTGCCAGTGTGAGATGAACTGAGGGACAGATTTTACAGCGTTTGCGGGAAATCCACTTCTGAACAGACATTCACTAAAGCAGTTACATGGCTGGCTGCTGCCCCATGGATCCCTCTGGGCAGCAAAAGGCTCAGATGTATTAGGAAAGACAGCCTCAAAGTGAGACAGTTGAATGTGCCACCACCAGCTCCCTGATTCAGATTCTCCTTCCTCCCCCAGCTATCAGTGGATAATAATACATCTTTACTTAACTACATAATTCATCAGTCTAATTTTTTCAATTTATCAAGCTCATATTATTATTCCTTTCCTGAAATACATTAATTTTTCATTTCCCAACCTTTAAATAATTCATAAATTTGATTAGGTTAGTGCCTGCTTTTAATTCTCCAGCCTAAGCCTTTATCTGAATCCCAAGAGTTGCTAACTGGGGCTTTCTAGGCCCAAATGAAAGCTCAATAGCCCAAGGTGGTTTCAGTCATCACTGATGTTTCACTTGGACTGATATTTTGACTGGTTGGATTTTCCATGAAGTAGCTTGACTATTCCTTGATCTTTACATACTTCCAAAGACTGTTTCATATAATTGCTAAAATCTCCTGAGTAGACAACATGGTATGTGTAAACTTCTGTCAGTGCCAGATCAGCTAAAATGAATTGGCTGAACAGCTGGATATAGTTGTGGGAACAATGTGGTCTAATAAATCGCAATTGCACCTCCTTTGTTTATAGATCATATTCTGCTCATTTCCTGCTCAAAGACCTGGAGTAAGACCATTCTGATTGCATTGTGGTAGTAAAGTCTGTCTTTTCTAGTTCCCCATTCCCCAGGCCCACATGGGGCTGGGCTGTGGATGCAATGGATAGCTGGGACTGAAAGAGCACCATGAACTCAGGATGTCTCCGTTGCTAGCAGCGGTCACTCTTCCATGTGTTACTGTCCGTGGTTCCCCGTCCCAGCATGTTTTAGGCAAATTCAGAGGTTCTTACTCCTCACACTCTCTTCTTCATCCAAGAATTACTGAAGCTGGCCATTCTAGTTCTACATCTTTTTATATGAAGTACCTGCTTAATACGACAAGACTTTTTATTTTTTTAGTGGTCATATTGTGATGAACTGTCAGTCCGAGAGGAACAACTTAGAGACTGATTTTGCTGACTTTACCTAAAAATCTGAACACAGAACTAAAAGATTTACTCTCCTTCCACCCCACTTTACAACCGATTCTTACTCAGAAATTTGTAGGTATGTAGTATTTATGGACATCACTGATAATAAACAGCACCACCGAACAATGTATTCATAATCCCAGAAGTGAAAATATAATCTGTCCTCACTTTTGAGTTGAAGATGAGATCACATACCAACAGGACACTAACACATACTCCAGAGAACATATTTTTCATTAAAAAAATGATATGAATACAGAAATTATGGGTAAAAAATGTAAATATGCACTGTTTTAGAGCAAGGCATTTAGCAGCGTGTTGAAACAAAAATCAGAGTAGACCTACTGGATGAAAAGGCTGCCAGCTGATGAGGTGGATCCAGACATTGTATCTGGTCAGCCTTAACAGCATGCTTCACAAATAAAATAAAAATAATTAACTAAATAGATAAAAATAAATTTTCTTAAAAAAAAAGTAAATTAGAAATGTTAGAGTAGCCTACTTTTTTGTACAATTGTCAGATACCAGGATGATTTCCAGGAGACTGACTCAAATCAACATGCTTTTCCATGATCAGCACTTTTGCTGAAACCCAAACTTGCTAATAAGGTAGCAATATTAAACACCAAAATAAGAACAAAATCACAAAGCAACTCTTTTGTTTTGTTAAAATAATACTGATTAAAAATAATGTGCCCTAAGCCATACACTTAAGTTGCAGTTTAGATGTAGCATAACAATTTTAGAACATGCTTATCTTATTTGAGAAAGTACAAACACTGTAGCACTCTAACATCAGTACAGTGGCTGATTTAGCTTAGAACAACATGGAAAATATAAATAACAGCAAATGTTTAAACAGTGAAAAAATGTGAGTATACTAGTAAAACCTTCTGGGTGTCCATTGGGTCATTTTGATTGTGTAACATCATCACCAACCATTGCTCGTGCTCCCAGTCTATTCCACAGACAACATTTTTGAGACAACTGAGTGTCAGACAGACACGACATACTGTACATATTTTGTGCTAGAAGAGTTGCAGATACTAATTCCCTGCATCATCTGCCTCTCAGGAAGGAGGAAGTAGGTGCTGCTTCTCGTTTTGACATCACTTTTGCTGCAACTCCAAGTTTCTTTGACACAGGCAGAAAAACAGTATGTCTCTATTTAAAGCTGGAGTTGAAGCCACCAGGAATTTTGCTTCCCCTAAGCTTCAGAAGCAATGACTCTGCATCTTTTTGCATGGTTTAAATGTTGTGCATCTGGATAACACACAAGACTATTCTCAAATCCTCATGTAAGGGTGTGCTGCCTGCCACCCTGTTTCCATAATAAATACCATGCTTCATTTGAAGACCCTTCAGTTTCTTATGTTTCCGGGTTCTAAACTGTAATCAGCCCTTCATTTAAAAAAAATGACAAGAACACTTTATTCAGCCAATTGCCATGTTTGTTGGACTATGGTAGTTACTTAGTACAATATCAATAAATGGCCACTTGTAGAGGGACAGACAGAATTCCGCTTGTAGAAGGAAGACATAGTTTAATGGTACAAACCTTTATCCCTCTAATAAGCTTTCAGAGCAAGATGAAGTTTTATATCCCCACCTATTACGCCTTTGGAATTAATGAATTTTTAAAAATAAAATAAAAGAGAAAAAGATAAAAATGAGGGAATTGGTCAAAAAGTGAAACATAGTGAGAAATTTTGTGATTATAGGTATTTGCTGACTTCCTTCCATGCCATGCTGCCTTTGAAAACCAAGTAGGGAAGTAAAGATAAAAAGGAGGTTTCATCTGTATCCACAACGGTGATTCTGTGTTAGCCAGGAAGAAGAAATGAACATGAAACTGCCGAAATATCTGCCATGGTATATGTATACATCTATCCATCTGAAACTGTCTTCAGCTGGGGGCATTATTTGTGATATAGATACATTTACTACTTTTAACCAGTTCAGGAAAAATAAATATCTTTTTGTTTTTTCGTTCAAACTCCGTCAATACTGAACAAGCAGCAAGTAAATTTTGAAAATACTGCGCTTTCCTAAGCATAGGAAACAGAATAAAATGAAATATCCTAAACAGCTTTAATGGAAGCCATCTGCCACTGGAAAAGGTACTGACTTCCAAATGCTGCCAAGACTTACACGTAGTCAAGAAGGAATGATGAACATCAGCTGCATGACAGGATCAGTGAAAGGTAACATTGTTTGTGATTCTTAGTTTGGTCATCTACTGCATCATTTCTCATGACCAGCTCTTGCCTCTCTCTTTTGGTAGTAAGGCAACGAGTGGCACCACAAGATTTAATCTAAACAGAAAACCAGCATTTTCCTAATCACCTACCCAACAAATCCTGAGGAGATAATATATTTAATACCGGCTCTTTTCCTGTTTTCATTGGTGTGAGCACAGTCTTGATTTCTAATAATAAACGCAACAATATTCTAATCATGGATCTAATTATTAGATCCAAAGAAGTGCATCACAGGATTTAGCTTAAACATGGCACTGAGAAGGTAACAGAGAAAAGAAAATTCATCAGATTAGATCCTCATGAAGTACAGGACCTGAAAGGTCTAACCCTCAATTATTAGACATGTTGCTCAGTATGAAGTTAGGTAAAAAAGTATTTAGGTCTAAAAATAAACCAAGCAATGAGAAAAAAAGTAGTGACTTTTTGTGTCCCAGGTATACCCCCAAATTCATGTTGGATACCTGGAAGAGGATTACTGTCACCAAGCTGGTAAAAAGGACACATTTATAATTTTCTCTATATGCAAGATAATTTAGCATTACGGATTTCCAGTTAAATGATTGCAAAGTGATGCCAGAAACATGTTCTGAAACTGACACCCCAATATTAGCTGAAAAAAATATTTTTGCAGCCATTCTCTGTGTTGAAGAAGTTCCTCTATCTGGAGCCATTTATTGAGCAAACACACATGATCTAATAGGACGTCATCTGATCAAAGTTAGATACCTGACTTTGGAGTATGAGAATCATAAACTTGCTTACGGTCTATCTGGTCTGCAAACACTTCCCCATAGATCATCCAGTAAGGCATGTAAAAAATGTTTTTCGCCAGCTTCCAGGAAGGCTCCTCATTGGGGAAGAGAATTGCCTGTCTTGCCACACCAAAGCTCATCAGAACCACCAACATGATGATGACAAAGTACATCATGTCTATCATCTGAATGTAATGACAAGAAAAAGAAAAGAAAGAGAGAGAGAAAGGACAAGAATTAGAGGAACTTATTTGTCCATATTCCTATTATTACATGCTGCAAAAGAAAAAAAAGTGTGTGAATCCTAGAAACAGAATTTTCAAAAACAAATTTTGAAAAGCCATTCTCATTTACACATAAATAAGTTTATTTTTCAAAGAAGTGAAGTGGTATTACTGTGTGCTTGGTTTTACCCAGTGTCACTTTTAAGAACAATTCAAATATTATGAATAGGCTTGAAAATATAAAGTACCATCTGGTCACACCAGTTGCCTCAACAAGAATATTGGTTCACTGGAATCAGCAGCCTAGTCTGGGCAAAGTTGTGAGATGATGCATTGTTTATAAGGCATCAAGTGGAAACTGTACCTAAGCAAAAGGACTGACATGAATAATTTTATTCACTGGTAGTCATTGTCTTGGAGCAAAGGGAGCTGCAACTAACATACGGAGGAACGGGTGGCAGAACAGCCTGTTACTGCAACATAAGGGACACCATGGTGGTAACCAGTGAGAAAGGAAAGCTGTGATACTGGCTGGGCTAAAAATCTGCTTGGTGGGGGAGTCTGACAAATGCCATATTAAAAAAACCCCAATCAGATAGCAGACAGTGAACTCTGTTCTTCTCCACTGTTGAGGGTCTCATTAGCATATGTTCAAGATTAATTAGTGCTTGCAAACAGTACCCACCTATTCAAAGATGATTCTGAAAAATGTGGAACAGCAATCCTTCAAGATGCTGAATAGAGTCTGAAGATTAGAAGAAGCACTGTTCTAGAAAAGGCCCTCAAGGGAGCAGAACAATGGGCATCAGGCAGGTACAGCAGAGATAACCCAAAGTGAATGTGAAAAAAATTGGGAGTCCTGTAAAATCACTGGTAAGATCCCTTTAAAACTTTTACTTACAGACTTGCCAGATCTTTAGTATTGTTACAACTGAGCTATTTTCCACAGTTCTGGATGTAACTTTTGTCTCTAGCCAAAACTCATGTTAAAAATCCTCTAAACCTTATGAGTTTTATTCCCTCCAGTCTATGCATTCTCTGGCTCAGCTGAATTCAGCCTTCCTTGCAAGAGAGGCATGAAACCAACCTGCACCTCAGCTGGTGGCCTTATGGCTCCACGGGGCACCTGCTGCAGCCCAAGGGCAGGGCTGCTCCTGGCCAGAGCTGCTGCAAGAGGGACCTACTTGCAGCAGATGGATCTGGTACTGCTGCAGGGGTTCTTAAATTTTAAAGCAAACTAAGGTCAAAGTACCACTGGGAAAGTATGTAGCAGAGAAAAGAGTGTTACAGAGGAGCAAAGAGAAAAAGGAGTGCTCATGTTTAGAGAGAGAGGCTGTAGGAGAAAGGCACCAGCCGAGCAGGGGTCAGATGAGAGAGAATCAGGAAGATGGAAAGAAGGAACCGAGGACAGGTGAAAAAAAAAGCAGAGGAAAACAAAAGTCTTGAGGTCCATAAAAAATGCAGGAAAGAAAGAAGAAAATCTTGGGGACATGAGCGAGGGAAAGAAATGCTTTTAATAATTAAAACCCAGTGAATTCAATCATCAACGTTCCTATTCGATTCAGGGCATTAATCTCTCAAAAAAATATTCCTTCAAGAAGAGGAATTCCAGATCATTGTACTTCAGAAATCATCCTGAAATGGGAAAGGTGAATAATCATATTTAGTTCTTACTGCTTTTAGGGAACAAGCCTAGAGGTGAAACCTGATTCCTCCTTTGTCGTCTGATCAAACTTTGTTTCAGATAGCAATATATAACTCGATATGATGTAATTTAATAGCTATTCTAAAATTTCGTGCAAACAAATAAACATAATGAGTATTTTGAGGCAATTTAAGACAATTTCTTAAATGTTTCAAATGTTTTTGATCAGGAATTACACAGGTATGACCTCATGTCACAAGAAATAAAAATTTCAGTGCTGTTCTCCATTCAAGATGCATATTAGCTTTCTCCTGCTTCAGTTGGGTATCTTCTAAACTCTCAGTAACTTGTCTGAAATACAACAAAATACATGGGCAAGTTTCCACTGACTTTAATGAACATCGTATCAGGTCCTTTGGCCTGTGGTGTCAAATTACAATTGTTATTTTAGCAAGGCAATGGCCATTTCAATCACTCTGAAGAACTCATTAGTCACCTGTTTAAAAAAGTGACAAACAACAATTTTTTTAGGAACAATTTCATGAAGAAGTTGGCTGTATTTTGACTTCTGTATTTGTGGAAAGGCTAAGAAAATGTAGATATTTCCACACATTAAAGGAACGGATATACCTCTGACTCTCTTGACATTCCACAGTCATTTAATTTCATTCCTGAAATTTCCTGAAGGAAATTAAATCTATCGCTGTGCAGAAATCAGAAAAGCACAAACACATTGTGCAACTGAAATCAGTAGATAATAATAAGCTTGGCCATTCAGTTTCCTCCTCGTATCTTCATCTTTGCTTTAACCTATTGCTTTTAAACCACTCAAGCCCATTGCTGTCCCTTGCTTAATATCACTTGCATATTTGTTCAGAGTGCCCAGAGGTAAAACTTATTACAGCTGTTTTGTTGACTGCAGTGTAGAGGCAGGTGAAGAGAAAGATCTTCAACACTGGAAAGATAGAAAAAGCCATCCCTTTCCTCCTGAGTCTAAAACTTACAATAGAAGCTCAAGAAAAAGGTCTCAGGCATTAAATAGGGTCTATTGAGGATCTCAGTAGTTGTGATGTGCTTACTCTGTAGAAATGTGTATAACCAGCTTGATGTCCTTCATAGTGCTGAACAGAACTTTCAACACCATTTGGAAGACAGAACAGAAGGAGGTAGAGAGACATGTGATCTAAACAAAAATACACAAGAGAGCCCATGGAGCAGCCTGGAGTCAGCAGGTGTAACTCCCAGGGAGTGAATGAGTTGGACATTGCACAAGAGAGTAAGTTGGTCAGAAAATAGATGTGAGACACTGATCTGTGTAACTCAAACCGGTTGTGCATTGCATGTGTGGGCAAAGGAGATGAGTCAGACTGGCTGAAAGTGCATGGAAAGTTGGACAAACTATGAAAACCAAGCAACAGGAAGGCACAAAATAGAAGAATTTGCTTCCTTTAAGAGTTGCCCAAAGCTTCAGAACAATTTGGCAGCTAAATTCCACACCCTTTAATGCAGGTGCTGAGCCTACAGTGGCTAGTGATTTTCCTGCACTTGTTTTCCACAGTAAGTGGAGCAAGGTTTGATTTCTTGTACACGTGTGAAAATGACAAAGGAATGAAAATTCTATTAATTTCAACCACTTCCTTTTTGTGTTGACCCCAGAAGAAAAATAAACCACTCTTTACACTGCTGGTGGAGCTGGGCTCCTACCAGCCACCTGTAACACTGGCTACTAGAAGTTTGTTATTCATGGCCAGTCTGTTATTGAACTGTTGCTCACACGGCCTGTGTTAGCACCGCAGTTCTGAAACTTTTAGTGCATGTAGCTGTGAAAAATAAAGCAGAGTAGAAGGGTAGTTGTTTTTTCAGAAGTTTTATACGCTGTGTATTGTGTAAGCCCCAGTGACCACCAGATCCACTGGTAGAAAGACAGTCCAAATGTGGCAGGAAAGAAACCTGCTAAGGCAGTGTTTTCATTTTGATCTGTATTTCTTTCTCTGGTCCTCCTGTCTTTTCACAATAACTTTCAACAAGAACTGCTAAGTATTCTCACTCTGGACCTCTGCAAAACCTCGTGTCAACAGCCTATAGGCTTTCTTGAAGGAAGGGTGCTTCAAAATCCTTTTCCCAGGGCATAACAGCTCAACTATCTCTTTCTTTCGTCTTTTCCTGCAATCTCTCTCTCCTTCTCCCTTTTTTTTCACTAAGCTGTTCATTCTTTGTCAAACCCACCACTGTGGGCTTGCAGTAGTAAGCTGGTAAATTAAGGGGATAAGACAATGGTTCTCTGGTCACCTGTTGGATAGGGAGTGTACCTGTATGTATATTTTGCATTTCAGCTTTATACCTGCTCACTGAGTCTGTTGTGACTAATGCAATATCAAGGAGATGTTGTAGTCCCTACACTCATATATGGCCCCTTTTCTTATGAGGGTGAGGATGGATGAATCTTTTTTTTAAGGACCATTGAGACATGTACAACAGACACCCTGTTTGACTTGCTGATTACTACCACATAGCAAACAGCAGTAGTATTCCATTTAGAAGAGTTAGCATTCAGTTTACTTTCTTCTACTTAAAGCCAGCTTCAAGGGGTTTTAATCTATTTAGAAAACCCTGAACCTTAAACCCCAAAATGCATGAAACAGACATGATTTACACAAGAAAAGCTGGATAACTGCATGTGAAACATGAACACATGTATTAGCTACATGTGCAGGTATCCAAATATCAGGGATGTGTGCATGTGCATCTGTAAACTCAGCCATTTCCTTTAACTCAAATAAGCAAAATGCTGCTTAATTACAATATTTCTATTAATACATAAAGATTAAAAATTGAAAAGTCAGAAGTTATGCATATGGAAGCAAATGTCTCTTGATTCCTCCTGCACTCATTTACTATTACACAAGCTATTCATATTCCTGCTACGGTGTGTACAACTGAGTGCACCTGTACAATTGAGTACAATTGTGTACACCTGTACGGTGTGGCCAGGGCACAGAGGTTCCACTTATGCAAATGGATTTCTCATCTCACAAGGACACATTCGAACTTAAATGATGGAAGAGAACGTGGATATGAATCAAACTACAGAAGGGTCAGTCTTAATCATAACCATTACAGTTTTGAACACACCACGACCATTAAAGTACATTGAGAGTCTCAGGGTACTAAACAGCTGAACAATTTTTTTTTTACCTTAACAAACCACCTTCACTTTTAAATACCAAACCTCCTTTGCACTTTCTGCAAATGAGGCACAGAGGGGTGCAGGGTGGCTCTGCTGTTGAAGAGTGACCTCAGAGAAAGACAAACAATACATCATCTAATAGCACAGGAAAAATCTAATCCTCGATTCTGGGGGCCTCGATTCTGGAGGTTTTGATTCAATAAAGCCCTGATTTCTAGCTTACATGAAAACACTAACACATAGAAAAAATACAGGCTAATCTGCAGCAATGTCATTGGCTAAGGACACTGAGCCAAGAACACACTGAGAAACGCAGAAAGGGTTCAGCAACTCCTCTTACCATTTTCCCGATCATCATGACGTAGGGCCCCAGGTACTTGTTCACGCCGAAGATGTCCAGCAGCCGGATGTACCAGTAGATGATGTTGACGCAGTAGATCACGCGCCCATCGCTCCGGAGAGGCAGGTCTTGCAGACGGAGAACCATCCCAACAGAGAACAGGAGGATAGCTATGAGGTCGGTAACATTCCAGTACTCCTGGAGCCAAACTTTGACTTTCTGCAGCAGTTTCCCAGGCTCTGACATGAGGATCTGAAGGACAGAGGAAATGGAGAAGAGAGGAGCTGAGGTGTCTTAATTTAAAGTTGAAGAAATCTATAATAAGCAGATAGATATATGCCACACAGGCCAAAAGCAAAGCTGATAGATGCCTTTCATCCAAATATCTCAGGTACTCTCTGTTTTCTTGGGTTTTTTTCAAAATCTTCAATTTCAACCATTCTTCACATGTATCTACGTGCAAGACACTTTAAAGGGCAAAGTGATCACTCAGTCTAAAATCCTCATGAAATCAGAAGAAATATGTGTATGTATTTCTGTTTTTCAAATGTATTAACCCTACTTAGAGTTTTGGAACAGAGGGTGAAATGTAGAAAAATTTTTTAAATCAGAAAATTCACATTTAAAGAAGCTGTAAATTTAAAGAAAATGATATTAAAATGCGTATCAAATGACCAAGAAATAATTAATAACCATAAAGATCTACATCAGAAATTTAATCCATAGAGATACTAAATACTACTTGGGCCTGTTTTTGGAAATTAAGTTCCACAGCCGAGAATAAAGTTCGCAAAAACAAATATTCTTACCTTATGAATTTATTGTCCTTCTCCCTGTAAGATAATTTGTGAAACTTGATTGTTTTCCCAAACTACTTCTAAAACTATTATTCAAGTGATCTCCATGAATAAGTCTTAGCTTTTAGTGAGTTAACAAGCTGTTGGTTTTAATTTTCTATATTTAGCTCAAGAAAATTTGAGCAAACTCATACAGTTCCTCAAAAAAGATGAATGTCATTCTTATAATTTGTTTTTAGAATGAATTTTAGGCTCATCTGTGAACAATTCCAACATTTGTTCAGAAATCAGTTGTGACAAATGTTCTTGGTAAACTTTTGTGGAAAGGACAGTTCGGGGTGAATGATTAGACGAAAACCAGCACACACAGCTCCTGTCTGCAGCCTTCCACCTGCTGAGCCAGCAGTGCCTTGTCTCTATCAGTGTTGCAAAGTCCTTGTGTGGCTACTACCACTGCTTTCCTTTTTCTTTTCGTTAGTGATGTATACTCATAGGCCACTCAAGTAGAGTCTTTTCCTCTGTTCTTTTTGTCATAACGTGGCATTTACCATACAGTGTTAGAAACCTGTCTTTGAAACCTAAGTGTTCCGAGTCCATTTTTAGTCTAGTCCTCCAGAGCACTGGCTTCAGAATGTACACACAAAACTGGTAACAGATTCAGCCCAGGGGTACAAATGTGCTATTTCAGCTGAGGTCAATGGGACTCGCACTCACTCACATTAGGGCCGAATTGGGCCTCTGGTGTCACTGTGGAACAAATGCACATTCGGCTAAGTGAAAAGGGACAGCATTAGCTGCAAGTGGGAGGCAAAACGAAAGGCAGGGTTAACAGAGCCACCTCGCTCACTTTACAGACTGAGTGCTGCCTTAAATGCTCTGTCTCGGCTCTATGTGTCTGCTTTTGCATCCTTAGGGAGATGCACCCTATTGCTTGACAAATTAACAAAATTTTTCAAAAGCCACGTTTCAAAGAATTTAGCTGATCTTTAAGACTTGTCAGAAGATCACCCTGTACTTGGGAATGCTATCGAATGAGAATCACACTGAAATTTGAACACAGAAATTTTGTGGTAGAAGAAGGAAGGCAAGAAGGCAGGAAGGCAGGCAGGAAGGCAGGAAGGAAGGGAGGCAGGAAGGAAGGAAGGCAGGAAGGAAGGGAGGCA
>VZTF01009499.1:3553-154408 GCA_013397755.1 Cnemophilus loriae | reverse complement strand
AAAGAAGACCTTTTTGCTGCTTTTTTTTTAACAATCCATCTGCCTTTCTGAAAAAGAAAGAGGCAATTTTATGATAAGCTCATTCATAAAAATGTACCCTGAGAAAAATAATAAAAACAGACATTAAAATGAAAAAAAACCCAAACCCAAACCCCATGCTTATTCCTCTTTTATTCTTTCTTGATTGGGGTGACTTTACCTCTCTCATCTTCTCTATTCCCAAAGTGAAAATGTATGAGATCACAATCCACTCCTGAATAGACGGCCAGCGATCCATCTTCACCAATACAATATAGTTGAACAGCATCAAGTAGCCTATGTAGGCCAGCTGTAAAAAAAAAAAAAAAAATGAATATAAATTGTCACTATCTATGCAGCTGAGCTAGTTTCTTGGAAATGATTTGATATTCTTGATTCTACTGTAACCAGAGTTTCAGAGACAAAAGAAGAATAAGACTGTCCCGTGTTGTCTGCGAAAGCTCACATTAAGTCACATACTGTATGGAATCTGCAAAATACATGCACAAATGTCCAGCTATATCTGTCTCCCCAAAAAAACTTTATTAATACAGGTCCCTTGGATAATCCCACGGTGATGGCAATTCTAATACAACTCTGTCAAGTACCCGATTAAGTAAGCTATGTGAAGATTTCTCCCTCATATGCTTCTAAAAGCCTTTAGCCCTCTAACACCCCTCCTTTGTGTTTTTTTTCCCCTGTTCACCCAATCTGGGCTGAGTCTGGCATTCCAAGTCCAGATTTTAGGTATTATGGAGGTCTTCTTACCCAGTGTAGTACTGACCTAACCTATATCATGTTTCCTCCCCATAACACTGCTACTCCTACTCACACTGCTGCAGCAAGGAGCCAGGCATAGCCATGCATTCATTTGCCTTATATTTTTGCAAATTTTTAAGTGTGAATGTTTTTCTTTTCGTTCCTAATATATTCACCTTCCACCTTAAATTTTGACCCAGAGGAAAAGTCTGAATTAAGTTTTTAATTTATTTTTCTTTGTTTTTCTGCATGCTGAATGTAATTAAATGGTCTGTCAAAAAGAGACAGGTCAGGCAAATGGCATCATCAAGTTCACAAAGTTCAGAGAAACCTGAGTGTCACTCTGGAGTATGGGCTGTAGCAAGTGTGTGGCTGGAGTTTCTGGAGGACAGAATCCAACTGCCTGTCTACTTTGCCTTTCAAACAGCAGCCCTACAAGAAAATGCATCTTAAGGCTAAATATAAGTCAGAGAAAAGATGACTCAGTTCTGCGCATGAACATTTAATCATTGTGACAGGAAGCTGTATTACATACATCTATATTTGAATTCTGTTTTTATCTCTCAACTGCGTGTTACTCGCTGTTGCGTACATGGGATCACATGTAAGCTGAAACAACCACAGAGGGCCTTGAGACTTTTGGGTAGGACTATTTCAATGTTCTGCACATCACAGAATAGAGTTTATAGTCCTATTGTATTTGTTAGAGAATGTCACTTCTACTCTCTGTAAAAGACACAGGATTCTGGCTTTTGTTCCAGTTGCCATTTGAGGACACTCGAGAGAATTCTTTCTATTGGCCATAACTGATATATCAGTATAGAGGAACCAGACAGTTGAAGCATTACTTCTTGTCTGCATAAAACAGAGGAGGAAATGATCTCATTTGTCTTTCAGTTTGTGAGGGATGATGGATTGCAATGCTCAGGTCTTGAGGCTGGTCTTCCCTTACCACTCCTAAAGGAAATGGGGAGGAAATGTTGACGCAGACCAGCACTTAGGGTGACACTAGAGTCAGCAGAACCTCTGTCTGGGCAGGCAGAACTCAATAAACACCTCCCTAGTGCAAACAACACCTTCTAATATAGAGCAAAAAGCCAAGAGATACTGTTACTTAACACTCCTCCTTTTAGACCTTATTGATTACTAATTATCAGGCGATCTACTTTGATCTGCTTCAGCAGCCTTTGGTGAGCACTTGCAGTCAGTATAGCAAAAGAATAAGGACACTAAGGTTACAAAAGTGACAGAAACTGCAAGGATCTAACTGTAACTAGGGGGTTTTGCTTCTTCCTGGTTTTCTTTTGAAATGCTGGCTTTTTTGGTTTTGGTTTTGGCAGGTTTCTTTATGTCAATTCAAACTTACTCAAAATTGTAAAACATTTTTGCTTGACATAAGAGAAAAGAATCTTGATTTGTGAGTAAAATCATGCTGAAATGTCTCCACTTTAATTCAAGAAACAAGCCCTTCAAATAGTGAACGACATCCTCCTTCTCTCTCCCCACCTAACTTGCTCTTACCTTCCAGGAGGCTACACTGATCCAACACTGGGGTCAGCCCTCAGTGTAGCTGTTCATGCTGGTACTCAAGATTCTTTAAAAGTGCTACTACAGAAGTAGCTGAACTCTGTTTTTTTCTTGCCTTCACCTGGCTTAACAAAGAGCTAGGAGCCGCCACTGCCACCCCTGAAGGCAGTACCTGAAGAAACTAAGGAAAGGAGTGCCTACTAAGAAGTTTCAAGGGTGGATTGCATCCAGCCCTTCCATGAATGCAGTCCTATTCTGTATAAAATACTGAAATACTCATTGTGATAGAGGACAAATCTGGAAATTGTACCAACAGGTTAATGTTTCAAGAGGGAGATCACCCTCCTCTTTTCCGATTGATCGCAATAATTAAATGGTCATAAACTGAAGTGGTCCCAAAATGCAAAACTTAGGGAAAAGCTCTTTTGATGTTTAGAAGACGACTCTTACTCAGGGCTCAGTTCCTATGCAGCTTTCCCGTCTTGCTTTTTATGTGTTTTTCTACAGCTTTGTAGACTACTATTACACAGCTATATGGTTCCCAGTATCTTTGCTACCCTTTCTCTTAGATTTTAGAGTAGTAAGTTAACCTTCTAACACATTCCTGAAATACTGTTTAGTCTGATTCTTAAGAAGAACAAGACTGATAAGGACATTAGGTTTTCCAGTTGGAATCTGAGGAGACAAAACACGAAATCGGGCAAAGAAGCCCTAAACCAACTCCAATGGGGCAGTACACAGGGAAAATTACCTAACCAACTACTCTTCTAATTGGACAATATTTGTTAGTTATGCTAATTTGTTAAACTTATAAAAATTGTAGAAATCCAATGCCGTGTGAGCACATGATCACCAGGACACCTGGAAGCTTCCAAAAAATGTCTGCTTTTTATTTTAGTATTTTGACACTGTTGCAAGAATTTTTCTCTTTTGATATTAGGACAGTAGGAGTAGTCAACAGTAGGAGAAGATCATCCTCTTCTGCTCAAGCAGTCTGTGAGGTGAAACACTTGCATCATGGTTTCCAACACAACAGCCCCGAAACAGATTAGAGTAGTTGACTTTTGAAATTGCCATGTGTCTAGAGAGAAAGGCTAAAGTTGGTGGGGGATGTTTGTTGGTTTGTTTGTGTTGGTTTTTGGTTTTCTTTGTTTGGTTTGTTTTGGGATTTTTTTTAGAAAATGCTGCCTACTGTCTGCTGAGCCAAATGTTACTTACTCAAAAATTTCTTTTAACTCATTCTTGTGTATTTGAAGAATGACCGTAAATACAGATATATAGTAATAAAGATAGGTAAATGAAGAATAATCAAATTGTTTTAAGTGGTATACAACAGCCATAGGACCTTTTACATGCATTTTGGACAGTGGAACGTAAAATTTGAACGATTTCTTTTGAAATCCATGAATAATATTTGTGCCTGTGTATTTGCAAAATTGTGATGCACTGTGTAGTTTTAACCCTTCTCTGGAACTTGTTTTGCTTTTAGTCTCCAGGAGTTCCCAACATACCCAACAGGTCAAGCATGGCAGCCAGAATCCACCTTACCTTGCTCTCAAAGTTCAGCGTCAGTAAAACTGGATCCAAGATCCAGTTTTAATAAATGACCTTGATTGAGACCTGCCTCAGGACATAAAACTGTAGGAACAAGTCTAAATGGAAAGGCAATATTGATTTCTCTCTCCCATTTAAAAATGGAACTAACAGGGAAAGCCAGGATGCTCCTTTCCATTTGCAGCGTAAAGACTTTTCTGTTTGTGCATGGTATACGCTGCAATTGATAATGAAACTAGGCTGCTGATTAGTAGTTTCTGGCCTTGTGGGCTTGATAAATGTTCAGTGGCCGCAGAGTTGAGCAGTAAGTTACTCCAAGACATTAAACTATTTGCTAGTCTACAGTGTCCACCACAGTTAAGACTCGATTGATGTGAGTTGTTCCCAATGCCTGCAAGGCACTTTTTCTAATAAGAAGTCACTTGCAGAAGGATCCATTCATTGTGATTTGCTGTGCTTTCAGCAGAATGATGGAAAATATAACTCGGAAAAACCACCTGAAACCATCTAGCCAATTCCATTGGGCTGAGGCAGGATTAATTCCAGTGTACCGTAATGGACATATGTCTTGATAAGATAGCTTAGAAATCACTAATAATTGAAAATATAGCATATCCTCACACAGTTCATGACAGTACTTCTTGGAGAAGTTAGAAACTGTTTCCTAACTTATTACCTAGAACAGTCTGGGTGTTATTTTTTGTCCTGTTCAGCAAGGATTTGGAGGTACCTACACATATTTGAAAACTGTTACATTCCTCCTGCAGATTTTTTTTTTTTGAACAGAGAAAACATTCTCACTTCCTTAATCTGTCCCCTTAAGTCAAGCTTTACAAACCTCTTGAAACATTCCTCTTTTTTGTGTCCTTCAACCAGTCTACATTTGTCACATGATGCAGAAACTGAACTGGGATGGAATATTCCAGCCAAGAAGACTGAAAGGATTACCTTCTGTGATCTTTTTAGTCTTATCCTTCTACATTCTAGTGCAATTTGAAAAATAATTAATAATAACTAATTAACAACTAAAATAATAACTAATCTGTGCTCCATCATCCAAGTTTTGAATGAAAATATCAGATAGCACCTGATATAGAAGAGAACTTAATGGCATCCCTTCTAATCCCTGATTCCAGCTTGATAATGAATAATTAATACCTACTCTTGAGGACTAATTGTCAAAAAGCTTTTTATCCACATAGTAACTTTAATATAGCAGTTATTAATTTAGCTGTGAGAAAACCCTGTGAAGTTTATGCTACTGTTTTACTATTTTTTAGTCGAAATACATGGCATAATTTTTTTCTGCTCCATCTGCAAGGTTCATTTCTTTCTAACACAGGTGGGATACGCTGATTTAACCTAATTTGTCACTGGAAAATGTACATGGGCTGTCACTCATGCCTTTGATATCTTGCGGGTACTAACATGCACATTTTCTCTGAGGCACTCTGCAGACTGGTCAAAACAGAAAAAATCAAAATGTTCCAAGGAAAGAAGTGTTCTCTTTTTTTCATCAGTTATTATATAAGTCAAATTCTGATTCAGACCAGCCTCCCACTGGCCTTACTATTGGAAGCAATCCTATTTTGAATTCTCCTATAGGGAATTCCTCGGGAGCACTACAGCAAACTGTGACTTACCATTTTATTTAAAGAAAAACACACACAACCATTCAAATTTTAGCTATTAACTTCCCGAATGAAATGATAACCTTTAAAAGTCATAGAAAGGTTTGCAAGTGCTAGCAGATTTCCACCAAACATTCTTATTAAACTATTTATGGGTAAGCCCTCCAATACATATCAATGAAACACAAAAGATGACCTTAGTTGAATTTCAGTATTTGTACAAACATGAATAACATAACAGGAAAGACTTCTTACGGTGTAAAACCAAAACTTCACGATGGGAGCATTGTAGAACTCGTAAATCTTTCTTCCAATGGGGATCATTCTGTGCCTGCTCTGAACTTCCTCATCCTCTTTCTTTCTTGAGGACTCTCCATTCCCTCGTCCCAGCATTGCCTACAAGAAAGGATATATTTGTGTTTCTTTCTTCGTGAAAGACAAATTACTGTATTTTTTGAAATGTCAACAGGAAACTGTTCTTGATCGCTAGATAAAACCAGGTGACCATAGCTAGGCGTAAAATGCTTTCCTTTCAGATTATCTTTTTTCGCAGGAAGGCTTCTGTTTAATACTTGAAAAATGGAAAGTTTTAGTTTTAGCCTCAACTGTCAGCTTGAGAGTGGAATTCCTGACTAATGAACAAAAAATATGATGCGGAGAATATTTCTCCTTTTTGCTGTATGGACAGAAACACTTTTACCTGACAACAGCTTTTTGTGGTGTACTTCTATACAATAAACAGATGCAGACAGAAAACAGATAAGTTTTGGTTTTAAACAAAGAGAAGTTCATAAGGCTGAGATTGAGAGGGAACAACAGGGGACAAGATGTGTTGGCAGTGGCTGAACTAGAAGCAAAGAAGACAGTGGCACGTTTTACGTTGATCACTGGACCTGTCCCAAGCCATGATCCCACAGTGATCCTTACATGGATGTAAGAGGACTGACTAGCAGAGCTCACTGCAGCAGAAAGGCCTTGAATTGAAATATCCATGTACACGATTGTAGCTTCTTCCATAGTGAAGTTCCAGACTGCTCATGCGCTGCCTTTGCTAGGCTTGATCTCACTGTCATCATTGCAAGTCAGACCCACCAAGGAGCTACACCGAGCTCCAGAAACACAGATGTAAGAAGACCTCAGCTATGAGTGCAAACATAACTAACAGTCAAAAGAAGGTAATATTTTGTTTGTTTACTCTTAATTTTCATTATCGGCTGCAGAGAAGTGGAAGAACTAAACCACAATCACTGAAGTTAGTGCTTAAAAGAAGGTGTTCCTTTGTATTTGAAGTGTAATGTGACCTATTAAATATTCATTCTGAAGCAATTATTTAGTGAACAATAGACTAAGACTGGACTTTAGCTCACTGTGCCCTTTGCAAGTTCTTACTGTTTAGTTTGTGGATGCATCTCTGGAATGTAGCACCCTGCACATGAAATATTTGCAAGAATTGAGACATATGTATGTATGCAGGGATTGCATGATGATGCTTTTGTTTAAATGCTTCTATAATGCTTTTCAACAAGTACATGAAAGCACTTTGTGCTTTTATGTCAACTGAAGCAAACTTTCACCATCCGTGAAGATAGCATTGTCCTCATCTGCAACTCACATAGTGGAAAACTAAGGGAGCAATTAGATGCCAGACAAATTGTCTTTCTATAAAAAGATCCCTCTTGTCGCTGTATCTGTGCTCTCTGATTCAACAGTATGTTCAGCACATACTTAACTAATTGGCTTCAGCTGAGGTATCTGATCGGGTTCTAGAGCCCAGCATACATATTTAAAAGTAAGAATCACAATCTACCCTTTTCTTCCTTTCTCTAGCCTCATGTGGATCTATTCACATATGTCTTTTTCCCGTGAAATACTAATTTGTAATGATAAACTTTTTTCAGTCAGTGTAGATATTTGTAGCATTATTAGGATTGTGCTTTGTCCCACTTGGCTCCATCTCTTTAAGTTCATTTATGCAGTTAGTTTTTCCTCTAGTATTATAACTTTCCTTGTGGACCCTTATATTCTTGAATCTGACAACACACAGATGTTGCCGTGCACATTTTTAATAAAATACAACAAAGATTCAGGATGGAAGTATACTGCACTGAAACTAACCTGCTGGGATTGTCTCAAAAACTATAGGCTGCTTTGACAACCTTAACCTATTTCCTTTAGCTTTAATGGCTGAAGATTTTAAATTTAATTTCTATAAATACAGATAAAACATCACATATTAAAAATTTAAATGTACCTCCTGTTGGCTCTCACAGAGCAAATAAAACACCTTGAAAGTCCATCAAGGCTTTTATAACAAAGGAAAAAGACAAAGTGTCTGTTAAGCAGAGGAGAAGGGTTCTTATGGTTATGAGACTTACTGAATATAACTACAGCAGCAGAAGTTACACAACCTTCACAGAAGATATCATTACCTGAACTCCACAAAATCAAAGCGATCATTTGATCTATATCATGGATTGTTTTTTCTGGGGGTGGAAACCAAATCTGAATATGATATGAATGCTTTGGGAATACTATGGCCCAAGAAGGTAATTTGTTTGCTTCTCTCTACCTACTGATGCTGTTCAGGGAAAACTGCCATCTGGAGCTACAGAGTTTTCTGTAGCTTTTCCCAAGGCTTTGTCTCTGCTGTCCTCTGGTGCTCAAGAATTTTGCAGCAGAGTGAAAATAAATGCTGGTTGCTTTAACAAATGAGCAATGCCGTGCCTTAGTGAAGGGATTATTTTACAGAGTTCAAATCCCCCACAATTTTACAAATTTACAAATTCTGAGATAGATTTAATTCTCAGTGGAATCAGTGAGTTGTGGATGTTTTTATGATAATGCTCTTTCAATATCTGGATTTATGCTTTAGCTTATGAATTCTGATTTCCTGTTTGCTACTGCTTTCTTCTTGATAACGATGCTGTAATTTTATCTTGTTATAATTATTTTTTAATTTATTGTATCATATAATACTGCCTTTTCCCCTCCCCCATGCTACAGATGGGGAATTTCTCTGAGATGGCTAGGGATTAGGTATGGCTTGATGTTCCCGACTGTTAATTATACCTCAGTATTAACAAACTGAAAAGCTTCCCCATTAGAAACATTCAGAAATAACCTAAGTAACTGTGTTAACAGAATAATTGCTGTGCCAAATGTGAACAAATGTTTTCCTTGGAGTGGGATGCAGTAGGGTGGGAACAACTCAACACACTGCTCTGTGTGGGCGGCATCTCTTTTTCTAATATGTGATTTTGTCCGTGATTCACCATGAGTCATGCAAGGTAAGCTCGACAGCAGCTCAACCTCATCGTGAAGTACAGTGCAACTGCATCATTTTAGCCTGAAGGGATTGGTGTGTGCATAGTTTTTACATGGAGATTTTTTTAATCCCTTTTTTTTTTTTGTTTGTTTGTTTGTTTGTTTGTTTGGGTTTTTTTTCTGTTGTTGTTGTTTTTGGGCCAGATTTTGTTTTATGTAATTGAGGACTGTTTGTTGATAATGAACTAGCAGGGGAGAGTTTTGGGTTGTACACGTTTGCATTAATATATGTTAATTATCCTATACTACGTTTATCTGTTTTATAATTAAATAACAGGAATTTCAGTCTTTCTGGAATGAATACAGGCTCTTCCAATTTCATCCTGAGTGAAATCCACATGCTATGTAGAAGCTTATCCCAGCTCACAGAGAACTGTGTGGAAATGATACACAGTTGTGTAGACGCACCTCCCTCAGCACATCCCATTGGATCCTACACTATGTGTGAAAGTGCTGCCTCCATGGTAGTTGTTCTGGCATTACTGTTCTATGCCCTGAAACACTGGCAGAAAAATGTTTTAATGCCTTTGATTTACAGATCCGTAAAATTAGATTTTGCACATGCCTGGTGGTAACAGTGAGCACAGAGGAACAGGACTGAAGTGCCAGGAGCTGTCGTCCTGTCTGCTGAGCAGGGCAAAGAACACAGACTGTGCCAGGGCACATGTGTGGTGCTGGTGGTATGGAGGGTTTCCAAATTCCTTGGAGAAAGAGAGAACCTCTCCTTATGGAGAGGGTCAGCACTTCTGCCTGGAGACCACCAGCACTGTCTCCCAGTTCTGTTTTCCAGACGAGCTGAAGGGGTGCCTTGCTGTTGGCATGTGAGATGCTGTGAGAGTCATCTTCCCCTGGGAAGGGTGAGTTGGGCTGGAGGCACTAGGACGTGGATCTTCAGACTTTCCTGTGCTAAGAACTGTATTTTAAGTGACATGATTAATATTTGGCTATTTCTTGCCATTGAGAAAAGGCTAAGCATACATACTACAGATGAACTAATGTGATCCCAGAGGCCAACAAAACCAGATTTGCAGCTGCTGAAAAGTTCTCAGACTAACTCAGTGATGTCCATGGAAGCCAAACTTCCTATTTATTGTGTAAAATCAGAGCAAAAGGAACAAAACAACAACTGAAACACCTTTTAAAGGATTTAGATGAGTTATTCTGTGTTCTGAAATAAAACTATTTACTGGGGAGCTCTAATATCCAAACATTAAGGCACTGATAGGGTTAAGGATGCTCCTAGTTATGGCTTCCAGAATCAGGGTTATTCTGGAAGGAAGGTAGACTTCAGGGGTTTCTGACTGACCTAAATTTCAGCAATTAAGGCCTTGATTAGGACACCGCACAAATAGAAAATATCCCGGGCCTTTAGACTTTAGTGCCCTTCCACTCCTCTGTGTTTAATATGCAGGATTAATGACTGGCAGCTCCATGCATAAATTGTGGTAAATTTCTTGGTGCTGAAGAGCACTGATGGGAGCAGTATGCAAATGTGTTTTTGTGAGTAGCTGCTATAAGCCTGTTTCTCAGTATCTAGGTGTTAAAGAAATGTGGGCCTATCACTCTCATGTATCCGTTACAAAGTTAAAAGCAGGTGTGAATAACAAGTAGTTTACAGTGAATAAACACAACATCTTCATAGTATATCCATATGTTCAGTTACCCACCAGACCCTTTAAGAGGAGCATAAAGCAAATACATACTTAACTTCACTGTTGCTGTAGTCTGCTGATCACATTATTCTGTGCAAATGAGGTGTGAAATAGTGAAAAGATCACTGTGGCCCTGTACCTCATGCACTCTGCGCAAGTGCAGTACAGAAGAAACTGACTCCTTGGCCTATCTTTAGTCACCTGGGCCTCGCAGTGCAAGATACACAGGACTTAAGAAACCAATGAACAGACTTTGTCTAGATGAGACCTCTTTATCTTCAGTTTAGCAGAGAGAATATGGGTGTAACGCGATCGGAATACAGAGACTTGAGAAGTATTCATTGGGAATGGTTAGAAAGAGAATTAGGAAGGTTATTTCAATTACATATTATTTGCTAGAAAAGGAATTTTGAGACTAAAATAATTTTTAGTACATCACTTTTGTTTGTTAATCTTTATGCTGAACAAAGCTCAGGTTAGGGTAAGCAACTGATCTACTGATTCAAATTGCAGCAATGGATTAAACATTTATGATATCCCAGCACAATAAATTATTAATCTTATTGAACTATTTGCAATATATCCTTAATAGCCTAAAGGATACCACGGCTAAGGAGAAACTTCACAAAGGCACTTCCCAAACCATCTTTCAGGCATCCTCTGATCAGTGGAAAAGAAACTTGACCTACATTACGTCAGACCATTTGACTAAGGCTGAAACAACATGAAACTTCAGTCTAAAGTATTTTCTTATATTTAAAACCTGTCAGGTGACTAAATGTAACTGCCTGTGGCATCTAACCATAGACATGCAAAGATCTCTGCTACCAGTTCGTCTCTCCTCACCACTGAGGGGCACCTGAGTGAAACAGCTGTGTTAGAAGTTCTACATTACGGTATAGATTATATGCAGAATTACCAAGTGAGCAGTGGTGTACTAAAGATATTGTTTCTAAACTTGCTGGACTCCACAGGAACAAATCTTATTTTATAGAAAAGGTTTTAAATGTCTGAAACTTCACTACAATGGTACACTGAATTTGAAGGAATTGAGGGAAGAGTCAATGACACAAAAGAGTAATAGGACTGTCAGCACACAGAAGGGAGAAGAGGGGGAACATCTAAGGTTCGTCTGGAATAGCAGATCCACTGCACACATCACTTACTTGCAGCAGGAGTCAGAAAGGAAAAAGGAAACAGTATTGTAGACAAGAAACCAGGAGCTGGGTTAACTACAGTGAGACGGAAAACACATCTTCCCCAAGTCTCTCCCCATTGCCAGGTAAAAGGCAGCTTGCAAAGTGCTTATTTGATTTGAATAGGCACTTCATAAATGGATCAGAAGCCAAGGGTTAGTAAATTGCAATCGATAGCTAACGAGCAGAGAATGCCCCATTGCTGCTATTCTGGCTTCTGGTCCTTCCCAACAGCCAGGTTCTTGCCTGCAAACGGGTCCTGTAGGTGGGTCTTGTGGGCTGCTCCTTCGGCTTGCCTGCATATTGGGTCCTGTAGGCAGGTCCTTCTGCCTGCCTGCAGTCGGGCTCCTGTGGGCAGCTCCTGCTGTTTGCCTGTGGGAAACAGTCTGGGTTTTTTTGTTTTTGTTTTTGTTTTTTTAACTTAACCAGGCAAATCCCTTTTACTTCTCTGCCTCTATCCTGACCAACTGGGGCTGAGTTTTAAGCCTTTCAAAGGCACCACAATCAAGCCCAAAGAAATGCAAACCAAACTAAACTAAGGCAGACGTAATATCCTGTATGATAACTGCCCAAACTAAAAAGTGTGAGAACAAGAGACAGGAGGTAGATGACTTGTGTAGTTTTCAGAGCATTAGCTGTCTGATCTTTTGTGGTGTAAATTATTCCTCTAAGGCTACGTTACTAATACCAACAAGTCCCTCCTCACACAATTCTTTTGAGTTGTAGAAGTGGAGCAGTCTAGCTGCTTGCTAATATCTTCAGTGGATTAAAAACTGGATATGTGTTTGTGTGATAGGCAATGGCCACAAATATAAAAAGAATTTTAGAATAAGCTCTCATAATTTTTCTGGCCTGTTTGCACACTTGCTTGCCCTCTAGTGAAGCCAACTAGAAGAACGAAAAATCTCTCACTTCCATGAATCTTTGGGCATTTCCAACCAAAAATGAGCCATTTTCCACCAGAGAAGTCATCTATCATGACTGAGTGCTTCCAAAATCTCATTCTCTTAGTTCAGACAACATGGCATCAAATCGAGTCAAAGTATGAGGATATTACAGCACAGCATCACCATGCACTGCTGCAACATGGACAGAAAATGATGGCAGCTTGTGTGGTTTGAACCCCATGGAGGAGAGGGGAGTGTGAAGAGTGGTATCCTATCATGTGCTATATTTAGCCATCAGATGGTCTGCAATGCCTACAGAGGTAGGAATAACAAATTGACAGCACTGAGGCTGATGATTTATTGTGAGCACTTACAGTGAGTTCCATGTCTTCCTCATCTTTTTCTTTCACTGGCTTCTCTGGTTCCTCTGGATCCTTTTCTTGAAGATGGATCTCGTTGGCCTGGGTCATGTAGGGCATATCATCTTTGTTCTTGAACTCCAAGCTGAGGATTGAAGGAGGAAGTAGAATTCCTAGAATTACCTAAAGCAATGATAATGATAACAATAATCATCACAGAAAACAGATTACGGTCATAATGGTTACTTAGCATCAAATGCAACAACTCCCTCAGGATATTTAGGAAAAGAAAGATAGGTGTGCATGTGAGTTTATGTGACAATAAAGTATTCGTCATTTGGGGTAATGTTACCAGAGTACTGAAACAAAGCACATAACTTCTACTAGTGTTGCCGTGAATGCTCTTGCATGTTTTATCTGCTTGAATATCATCACATGTGTAGTGCTACATACTAGAATATATTTACAAAATATTATTTGAGGTCAAGAGTAGGTGGGGCCACGTGGGTGTTCAGACCTGCAAATTTCTGCATTTTACATAATGCAAAATATCTGTATAAATGACACACAGAGAGTATTTATTTCTACAGAGAGGGTTAATAGGTCTCAAGCTCTTCGTGTCCACACTTAATGCACAGTGGTAGTCAAGGAAGTGTAACTGTGTGTGGATCTGAGGAGATAAGGCAAAGACAGCGAAAGCAAATGCTGAAGTGCATAGATCTGCAGTCCCCTCAGATTTTGTTTCAGTAACCAGGCAGCTGTGCAATGGTGATGTTAATGCCAGTTCTTTCTTTTCTGCCTTCCCTCTCTTATGATGCAGGAGTGTAGAAACCACTAAAATTACCTTGTTTGGACATATAAGTAATGAACAACATTTGGATTAAAACATTAGTACAACTGAATAGATATCACAGTAATACAGAGCCAAGTCTCTATTCACAACCACAGTAACTTTTCCTGGTTATCCCACAATTTCACAGAGAATTAGTTTCTTATAAGTCTCTCCCTGATTGACAGTGAAACCAGACAGTTAACTTCTTGGCAGGCTGGGGAGGGTGCTTGTGCTCATCATATCAGCAGACAGCCTGCGTGTTGTTGAAACCATTCAAAGCACACACTGAGGAGCAGTTAGCGCATGCGAAAGCTGTACCCAGCCTTGGGAAAGCCTCCTGCACTGCTCCTGCACTCATGAAAGAATGGATCCAGGAAGAGGGGGTTACAGGCAGACCTGGCTTCACAGAAAGGCTATTTTTAAGAGCAGGCAGGATTAACAGCTGCTCCTAGCCCTTACATTGGTGCCATACATCCCTGGCAAGAATCTAAAGATTTATATTCAATCTTCCTACCATTTGTCAGTTTCAAAGGGAGAAAACTGTTCTTGGGAAATAAAGCATGACTCATGCTTGCAAATGTATTTCTTTGTCATGCTGCCTCATGTGGCCTGTAGCTCACTTTAGCTTTAAACAAGTTCTGCTAATGAGCTTCAGTGAAATAAAATATAGGCTAGAAACTGAGTAAAGGATCCTTGTGAAGCCCTGATGTCACAAGAAGTTGAAAGGCAAGAGAGCCTGTTACCTTCAGTTATGCATCAGGAAAGAAAGGTCTATTTTAGGGCTAAAGAAACGTGTGCTGAAAAGTGGAATGCGTGTAGTAGGAAATCAGTTGCTGTACTGTTCTCCATGTACCTAGGCTGAATATCTGCAAAGCCAAACAATGAACAAAGCAGCTGTCCCTCCGAAGGAAAATAGGCCTGTGAGCTCAGGAAATAGGTAGTAGGAATGTCTCCAAATGCGAGAATGTTTTCTATCTGTAGCAGAACAGCATGTATGCACAGGTCCTGCATAGGAATGCTATCAGCCACTTGTTCTCATCCATCACTGTCACTGGATCCAGAGCCAGTATGAAAGCAATGCATGTACTTCTAAGCATTCTTGCCATTACTGAACATCTTTTCACATGGCAGAACAGCTGAGCAATTACCAATTTTCACACTGGCAATTAGTGCAGAAGAGAGAATCCCTTCATTGAAAATATTTCTCTGTGATCTTGGAGGAAGAGGCAGTTCTTGGGTATGTTCTGACTGGTGAGTGCTTTGGTGAAACGTGCCATGGACTCAAATTCATCTCTCAGAATTCACTTTGCACTGTTAGCAGTTTTGTCAACTGTGAAAGTAAAGCTTAAACAACTTTGAAAACTGAATTATTCTTTAGGCCCTCTAAAGTGGTCCCTTCAGATGTCATCAGGAAGATTTGAAAGTGTTTGCAAGGAAATTTGTGCTGGTTGCTTTGCCTGTTCTGGGGAAGGTTGTCAAATCAGTACCTTTCACTAATGGTTAATCCACTTACATTTCCTTTTCCTTTATTTATCTCTAAAACTCTTGACTAATTCCTCAAGTATACAGGCAGGGTGACACACTAGCCTCCTAGCTCAATTATTATTCTGAAAAATGATGCCAGAGGGGACTTTAAGAAAGGGAATGAAAAAAACTAAGCTGTGTGCTTTGAACTTAGGCTTACGGTAAGTCCCTGCTGAAAAACTGAACACAGGAAGAACATACCCTGCTTAATGTCACTGCAAATAAACATCTCAAATACGGTTACTTTAGACAGTAATTACTAATTTGTTGTGACCCCTGTTACCATCTATTAGAATTCTCTGAATGTTAATTTTATTTTAAAACAGGACTGACCTTTAGGCCAGAATTTTTTCGCATCCGGAGACGACCCATCCACATGTCTGTGAGCAGCATCTGGCTGCAGGTGTGAGCGATGAAGTCCCTGTGCTTGGCTGCCACTGCAAGCTGCAGACACGTGGCGTTGCTCCAGTTCTTCAGCTCATAGGTCAGCAGTTTCATCGCCAGTTGCTCGTCCTGCTTGTACGACTGGTCCAACAGCTCGACCGCCAGCTGGCCGAAGTCCCTGCAACACAGGGACATCCATTCATTCCCATCAGCACATGCAGCCTTGTGCACAACTCACCTCTCTGCAACTGCCAGCCTCTGCTAGGGGCACATCACCTTCCGTCATGCAAATCGTGATGTGTACTGTACACACGGAAACCCACATTTTCAAATGTGAGTGGCTAATGTTAGGCATATAAATAAGTGCCCCAACTTAGCACTGATGAGCACCCACACCTACCAGCTGTCTGCTCCCACCTCCCTGCCCACTTCCCTGACATTTTCTAGCTAAAATCCTCTGGTTATCTGCAGCTTAAAGGATTGATGTTTGCCCATGGCTTCATGGTCAAGTCTCTTGGAAGAAGGAGTGTCCAATACCCTTTCTAAAATTCTCAATTTCTAAAATTTTAGCAGCAGGAAAGATTCTTACGGAATCTAGTATCTCGCCTTGCTCATCTAAGCATGATGTCTTGGTTAATTAACACTTCTGCCTGAATAATAAGCTCATAAGGATTTCAGTAACTGTTCTGCTTGGTATGTACAGAGTATCCTGAAAAAGCACAGAGAAATGTTGCAGTCTGACTCTTGAGGCCTCAGGGAGAACACATAAACAATATAGATATTTCACTGTCTTCTTGACAACTTCTCCTTTCAGAAGTTATATTGCTAACAACTTTGCTACTCTGGCCAAAAGATTGCTTAAAAGCCGTTCAGATTTTCTCTAAAGGGACTGCATTTCCCCTGCAAATTAGAAATGAAAGCAAGGTGCAGAGGAGAAAATTTTAGGCAGGTTCAGAAGTCTCTCTTCCCTCTTTTTTTTCTTCTCTCCCTCAGGAACAAGTACATGAAAGGAAATTCACCTGGAATTGTGGTTCAGCTCTTGGGATATGTCATCAACCATGTCATTTTCTGATGCTTCATGGGCCATGGCTTTGCAGAGTTTGCAGGCCACCAGTGCTTTAGCCATAGCCTCTTCCCCGTGTTGCCAAAAGAAGAGGGCCATCTTCTGACGTTTCATCAGCACAGCCCACACCATCAGCTCATGGAACGGGAAGGGAAAGTGATTGATCTCAGGGTCATCCATATCAATATCAACTTCTTCTTCTTTTTTCTTTGTTGTTTTTCTGCCTCGACGCAAAGGGACATCATCCTGTGGGAATTGTAGAGAAATTTTTTTCATCAGTGAAGGAACCAAATCAATTCACACAATTCTCTGAAATCAGTACCTAAGATGTCAAACGTGTTTTCTGCAGGCCAGCCCCTTCATCATTTTTTGGACAAAATATTTAACGTTAGTAACTGATAAAAAAGGTATTGGTGCATGCACTGTAATTAAGAAGTCAGTAAACAGGGAAACAGAGCCTTGGACTGTCACTCTGAATTGCTCTTTCTCCCTAATAACACAGAGTACAATCACACAATATCCAGAACCATCTTGGAAAAGCCACCATTAAAATAAAGGTAAGAGCTCACTGCAAATGTAACATCTGCTGTAATGCATCTGCCTCTTTCCAGCTCCAGAAAGAACATATGCAGGGAATGTTCTGATCTGCTAAAGACTTCCTCTATGCTTATTCTTTTGTTTTCTTCCTTTATCTCCTTACCAAGGTAGCACTTTCTCTTCTTTATTCCTATTCTGTGTCTTGATTCTTTCTTTTTCCATCCCTTTGTTGTTTCTATTCTTTTAGCTTCTTTCCCATTTTAGCTTTTTGCATTTATCAGATGAGCTGCCCTATTCTGTCCTGTGTCTATGGATGGCAAAATGAAAGCTGTTGTATAAAATAAACAAACATGAAAATACTACTATCCCCTTGAAGCATTGGGGTACCCAAAAATGCCAATAAAACTGAGATAACTTTGACCTATATAAAGACTTCTGCATCACTCTCTGCAAGTGTTTCATTTTTCTGAACATGTTTTGAAGCTAAATGCTATCTGACTGAAATTGTGCTTGCCCTGCCAGACTGAAACATTTTGTTTAATCCTTATTAAAAAAAAAAAAGTGTCTGTAGTTGGGGCAGAGCCCTCTTTTTCCTTATCTATCTCGTGGACTTTTATTAAGAAATATTTCTTAATCTGCCTCTTGTGTAAACAAGTTACCTGGATGAAAAATACTATTCATGGCTTAATTACAGTGAATTTAAACATTATCTGGATATAGTTTATATTTGTCAAAGAAGGAAAAGACATAAAGATTTGTCACAGGTTGCCTACCTCCATTCCCAACAGCTTGAGGGCTTTTGGCTGTTCAAAAAAAATTTACAAAAATGTTAATTCTCACAGAATAGTGATAAAAAACTACAGCTATTTATGTATACGTAAATACATATGTACCTGTGCATGTAGAGTGACATAGAATATACAATATAATATAGATAATATATATATAATGTAATATAATGTAATGTAATGTAACGTAATGTAATAGGATATATTTACACACCTACACACCAATCAAACAATTACATATGTGTAGTTATTTCAAACTTGACTTTGACACTATTTCACCAAAACCACAACGGAAGACATACATTTAGATTCAGATACAAATTACATCTGGTTAGGGCTGTTCTAGCAAGAAAGTGATAGGGACCACTGATAAGGCATGAATGGATTTCTCTGGAGTACGTCAGTGTTTTGGCCACTGCCCTGGAACACTTTTATTGACTGTTGTGGAGCTGCTCTGTGTATTGGTTCAGTGTCAGTGAATTCACTACTCAAATACTTTTCTCAGTGGAGTGATTACGGGAAGGAAGTCTCCCTCAGCAGCTACAATCACTGTCTTTCCTCTCAAATGTGAAGAATCAAAGCATAATGAAACAAATAACCCCATTTCAGGTAGTTGTTTGCAACCATTTCACAGAGCTGTTGCAGTTGATAGCCACTTATTTCTACATTCAGTGCTGTGTATTGCTAAAATCTGAAATGTGAGGCAAAAATAAACAAAGAAGGAACTACAAATCTTACTGGGAGGAGCTGAACAGAGTCCTGTTTATGCTGAATTGGGTCAGTGCCAATATGGATGACAATAAACAGCTTTTTTGTTTTAGAAAGACTTACTTTGTATTCACAGTGTTATAACTTATCGAACATGGAACCCACAAAAATACTTAACAGTGGTTTTGCCATGAGACCAATGACTGCCAGAGCCACATCCAAGAAATAAAACAAGTTTTGAGTTATGGGTTTCTTTGCCCTGAAACCTTCAGATCGCAATCAGGAGATGAGCCATGAGACAGGAAATGCATCTAACAATGCACAAGTTTTTCAAGCCTAACTCAGGAGTTAGAATTATAGTATTATTTGTGCAGGTCAAATAACTTGTCTTTTAAAAGCTGTGAATACTCATAATTACAGGTTTTAGAGTCAGAGGAGACTGTTTAATGAGAAGACTCTTTTATGTGCTGGTTTTAGCAGGGCAGCAGAATGCAATAATTTTTTCATTAAGTTAATAAAAACGATAGCTTGTATCAGGGTCTGGCTTGTGATGCACTATGGTGAGACAACTGCAATGCACATAACGGAAATGAATCTGTAGAACGAATAGTGTGTGCGTTGGACCCTACCAGTCTGGAACCATGTAAGGAGCTACGGTAATCCCTGCCAGCTGGTACAGTCATGAGGATGGCAAGTAACTTGTTTCTTACCCTCTTGGGCCCGAACAAATTGTGGTACAGTGTTCTGAACCGCTTTCGGGTGTAATTGCAGCGATACGCTCCTCCCATCAGGTACTCTATCACCAATCCAATATCAATCAGACTTATCCGATAATCAGGAGGTAAGTTTCCCTGCAATGAAAATAAGGATGGTGGGAGAAGAAATTCTTATTACTAGCACTGTTAAAAGTACTTTATAATGATGTTAGAATAAAACAAATTAAATAGGTAAAAACAGGAATGTATTATTATGCTGGTTAATTAATTCACCTTAAAATAGATCCAACCGAAACCTGGATATTCTCGCTTGGAAAGAAGACATAAGTTAAATAAGAAGGTGAAGAACTTGTTGGAAGTAACAGAAGATAACGTCAGTACACAGTACTCATATTCTTCAACTGGGGAAACAAGGAACATGACTGCAGAAACAAAAGCATGAGGATCGATACACTTGAAAATTCAGGCAGAATTGCTGGACTCCAGTTCTGCAAGGTAGCACCTTTCCTGCACCAGCTCTCACCCACAGCTCCTCCTGACATCTCTCATCTCTGCTGGCATCTCTCTGGACTGCCTCATCTGAACTGTCAAGGCATGGTAAAGTGACATCCTGGAAAACCTTTTGTTCACATGGGACCAGCTCCTTCCCATCCTGCAGTGTTTCCTTCCCATGTTCCAGGAAAGGAAGGGCAGGAGGCAAGAGTGGTGTTACAGCTCTAGAGGACTTACACAGTACATGAGCTACCATTATTACTAGCTTCTAGGGGCAAAGAGAGTCTTATCAGCATTCAGTCTTGGAGTTATGTTCAAAGAATACACACCCTTGCTTAAGTTTCACACCAAGAAGGAGAAGAGCATCTGTATGTATGAAAGCTGTAATAAACAAAATACCTCTGGCTACTTATTTTAGGGTTTGTTTACGAAGAAAACTACCGGCCTAGCAATTTTTCTACATATTCCCTGCCTGAGTTCCTGACATATTTTATTAAAACTCGCTTAAACACATAATCTAGTTACATAATTTCCAGCAGAGCCATGGAGATTGTCTCACAAGAAATGAACTGAGTTTGTGGCCAGGGTCATTAGCAGGATCCTGGAAAAGATGCCTACATACTTCTCCTTCCATTTCTTTTCCTTTCTTATCTTCTGCTAGATACTTTAATATATCTATATATGTATGTGTATGTGTATATGTATATGTATATGTACATGATGTCTTCAGCATGTACCTTTTAACTTGAAAGGAAAAAGAATGACAAATATGTCCACATCTTACTGTTCTCTTTATGGGAACTCCCTTGCACACATTCTCCTTCTCTTCACTGTCGAATCTGAAAATGGCATCACTAAGGTTATGAGTTCTTCAGTACTTCTGGGTTGCAAAACTATGAAGAAAGATTTCAGTAACAGTTTGTCTCTCCCTGCATATGAATTTGCTCTGAGTTAACAGAGCACTTCTGTTCTCCAGTTGCAGTAAACCCAATGGGACACCTTGTAGGCTAGAACAATTTCAGGCTGGGCTGCACTCACAGATGTCTCTTGAGGGTCTCTGGCAACGGAGGAAGAAAACCCCAGTGTGGGCACACCTGCTCTTCTATTCCCTCCAGTGGAACTCCACAAGGTAAATTCTGATCTGTTTACAGGAGGAAAGGACTAATGGGAAGGGAGTGAACCCAAATGAAAGTTTGCTTCCTTCTCTAACTCACTGCTTCTGAGTTTATTGGATGACTGTCTGTGTTTCAGTAAGCATTCCCTACCAAAAAAGAAGGCATGATTCAGCAAATTGTGAATAGATCGCCGGGCTCTAGAGACCTCACGAAGAAACCTTTCAGATTTACAGAACCCTCTCTGTTCTGTACGTCACTGTGCAAAAGATGCGACTACAAAATAAAGGTGGAAAGTGAGACAAATTATCTTTCTGTATACTGTGAATAGAAGCCTTGAAAAAATGAATATTATTCTAATAAAAAATTATCTCATATAGTCAACATTGCAGAAGGACCAGAAAATCGTAACCCTTAGCTACAAAATTTTTCAGTGCACTGTAATAAAATAAGCTAATGTTCTATAATGATATACATCACAGATTACAGTGAGCCTGTAGCTCTTTTTATGTGTTCATTAGAAGGTTAGTAATTCACACGGAGCAATTTTATGACTGTCATGTCTTGCTGGAAATATCTGCACGTCTGGAGAGATCTGTCTGGCTTCTCTGGAGATGCGCTTATTAGATTAGAACAGAGAAACACTAATGGAGAGCAGATGGCAACTGGTTCTGCAGAAGAGAAAAAATGGATGCAAAGATCCTCCTTTCTTTTCTGCCTCAGCCATGAAGAGCAATGCTTATTTCCTGCCCTGCTACCGCCGTACAAGCAGCATGCTGAAAAGGCTGAGGAGGGAGAGAGGGAGGTTGTGCTCTGGTGTTCCTTGCCCAGCAATTGGCTGGCATTCCAAGGGACAGAAAATCAAGAAATTTAGTGGAAAAAACTGAGCTGCCAACCATTTTTAAGTAATGTTGCCTAGCATATCCTTTTGCAACCTTCCTAATCTTGTCTAATTTGATGGGTGGGGGAATTTCTATGATTTGCAGGAATGTGTATCAGCTTAGATAATTTGGACATGGTAACATTTATGCTGAACAGTTTAAAGAAAAATAACATCTAAAAATTAAATGAAAAATAAACTTAAAAATTAAATTAAAAAAAGAAATTCTGCTAGGTTTGTTTGTTTGGTTTTCCCCTAAAAATGTTCTTCTCTATCCAGAATGTATAAAATGATAATTCTACTCAAACAAGAATGAAAGCATTAGCAGAAATGGGAGTTGCAGCTCCAAGGCAGGATGGTAGTTCAACAGACTCCTATCTTAAGGTCTTCAGTTAAACTGAATGCTTTAATATTACTAAGCAGCAGGAAAATTTGAGCAGTTAAGAAAGAACAACAGGCATCAGGATGCTACATGTATTATAAAGCGTGAGTTTCTTGATATAGTTCTGATTTCTAAATTTTCATAAGAGATTTAGATAAAAAATTTCCAGTAAATTAAGTTTGATAAAAGATGCCTCTAAATCTCCTGGATAGTACTGAAACACTTCACTATAGAAAACTCCCAAATCTACAGCAAAAAATACACGTTTCATAAACATTACTTTTCCCAAGTGAGAAGCCCTAGTAAAGAAAAGTTGGCCATCCTTGTAAGAGGAGTTACACATGTGCCAAAGCGTTTGCTCTATCAGCAGACAGCTTGAACTACCCTGGCAGTGCTAACAACGCTTGCAAATGAAGCACAGTGGTGCAAGTGGGACAGAACTGCCCCAAGAACAACTAGAATTTGGATGAACTAATTCTAGTGCAGTCTAGGTGGTCAAGAATGACAGAGGAGAAAGTTTGATTTTAAGATAAGACAGTTGTCCTGGTTAATAATCAATTTATCTTTCAATGCTGGAGCGAACTCTTTGGTGTTAATGCATTATTCTTCTCTGAAGAAACTTCAGGTTTAAACTGTAGCTAGTCAGTTGCAGCACTTTTATCACCTCAAGTGCATTTTTGTGTCACCATGTATCAAGCCTCTGAGTCTGCACATGGAAGAAAAATAATACTGTCAAAATTCTGTATATCGCTAGTTTGTTCTTTGGAAATGCAGACGTACAGAAGCAGCCCAAAAAACCCCCAACTTTGGAAATGTAAATAATCCTGAAGTGGAATAGAGATCCATTAGTTATATACAATTTTTTTGGATAAAAGAAAAGAATTTCATCTGTTAATTTTTACCGATCTTCATCAGTTAGTTGAGGCAAGGAAAGATTTTTATTTTTTTAAAAAAATTTGTAGAGGGCAACCTCCACTTGCAGACAGGCTGTCCAGCACAGCCACTGCCTAATTCTTTCTGCTTAGCCTGGGTACATCAGTGTGTATGGCCTATGGAAGAAAGCCAAACTTATACGTTAAATTCTGGACCCTTGACAGGAGATGTCAAAACAGCCATGAGGCAAAAAATGCAGGCAGGTTGGTCCACCTGTGTAGCTATGGAATTGAGAGGACCGAAAGGTGATATGGGGCAGAGTCATTATGACGTAATTTGTCTTGCTAATACATGCAAAATTTATGCATATTTTGATTACTCTAAATTCTTTAAGATTATGTTTCCAGGCCTTTACAATATGTTGCCTAAGCTATCGGTCTTCACAGCAATATTTGGAAATCCAAAGGGAAAATATATTGTATTATATGTTTATGTGCACGTGTGTGTGTGCACATGGGTGTCTATAGGCTGCCACAAACAGAATCTGATAATGTAACTTTTGTTGTTCTAATTATTTGCTTTATTAAGCAGGCAAGATTGTCTTTCAAACAAAACAAAACAAAACAAAACAAAACAAAACAAAACAAAACAAAACAAACAAAATAAAACACCATTCTACTGATTTATACAGCTATATAGTACAAGAGTAGTAAATTAATGCTTCTGTGATTTTTAAACATCCATTTTCTATCTGAGAATCCACAATGATTGAGATGCAAATAATTTTTTTTAGCATACACCATTTTAAATAGTGCAGGTTTTAAAATTGAGATGTACGTGTAATAGCAGAGTGTATTTCATATTGATCAGGTGTTGTTTCAAGGTGATGCATTACATACTTTTGTATTTCTATGCTGTGATGCTGTAATTAAATCCAAGAGGTTAGGTGTCTGACATCAAAATACACATAAACTCAAAAAACTAGCATGAGCAGCGTGGTCTGTCTTTCATGCATGCTGGGCCATCTAACCGTCAAACGGTGATATGTCCATTAAAAAGTTTTTTCCAAGGAGGTATTTTCATTTAAACTGTTGTCAGATCTGCTCACTGATTTATGGCTTGGCTGGCTGGTAAGGGATCTACTTAGTTGGCAGGGCTGTGGTGAGCTGTCACTTCTCCCTGTGAACCATGGCTGTTCCTCATCCCTGACAAAATGAGAAATACAGCCCCGGAGGGGCAGGTTTGTTCATGAAGGTGCTAAAGAGCTGCACCAGGCTGTCTGTTTTCAAAGCCCTCACCTATGCTCGTAAGACTGGTTCAATGTAGTTGGAATTACTGAAGATTTTAGATATGGACAGAGGAAAGAAAGATAAATTTAAGGAAAGATAACTATCACCTAATATTTAGAAGTGACTGCGGAACAAAAAATGTCATCAAATATAGGGTAAGTTTATTTAACGTCTATCCAATGTCTGTCCACATGTCTGTGAGTACTGATCACCTTTGACTACTTTGACGCCCTTTTTTTCAAGAGTTTCTTTAAAAATACATATTTGGTTAGGGGCTCAGAAAAAAGAGATTAATATTATTTAGTTACTCAATATACAATTTGCTATGCCTTTGAAGAAGGACTTGGAAAGGTGATTCTGGTGGAGAGAAGGAGTTTGGAAAGGTGTATACTTTAAAGTAGAAGACAGATTATGCTTCTTTCAAATTCTTATAGGCACATAAATAACTGCATATTTAGTAAAAATATATTCTGGAAACTTGGGCTTCAAGAGCAGTATCCATTCTAAATACATTCTAGCTTCACTCTGCTCAATCGAAGGGGATTTGTGCATAGTTTCTTCTTGCAGGCATTTCACAGTTTTCAGTGGTCACTTAATACACTATATATAATTGGACAAAGATGATGCCATTTAACACACTAACCAAAGAATACCACCAGAATCTTCCTAAATATGCTACCGATTATTCTGTAGAATTACTTACTAAAAAGATGCTTTATGACACATTACTACTGTCCTCCCTTAGGTGACTTCAGTTCTGTTCAGCTGTCACTGACAGAAGAAACCACTAAAACCTGTGCTCTTAGAAAAAATGTCATCTCCTTTTTCAATTTTCTGTCTAGTCCCATGTACAGAAATATCCTTTCTCAAGTATGCTACCCTTGAGGTCTGACTTACATAATGTGCAAGGCTGTAATCTGCACATACTTCGGGAGAATATTTAAGCTGATGACGTCATTTGCAGACTCAATCTCCTTACTTGATCCATATATTTAAAGGATAAGGGATTTTTATTCATTGCAGCCGCTGTAACTCTTAATCCTGAGCACACTGGTAAGGGTATTTGGCATCTCCTTCCTGCCACTATACCTTTCAGTGTTTCTGTCCTGCTCTTCTAATGGATTCTTATAATTTGAGAGTCTTGAAATTAACACGATAAGGGTCAGGGGAAAGTTGCACTACACCTTTTTATATTTCTGCTGAGGAAGATGGCTGCAATGTACCACACAATGCAGAAGGAGGAACTGTTTCAACAAGCCAGGATCCAGCACAAGGGTAACAGCTGTTTTACAGGCTTGGAAGTAAACTAACAACACAGAAAGTAGCTTTGACAACAGTTGCAGGTATGGAAAAATACAAGTAACAGCATAAATCCACACAATATGTAAGAGCCTACAATTATGGCAGCAGACACACTATTACTCAAGCATCTAAAACCACAGAGAAAGCAAGCCAAATAACTTGCTAATTGTGCTTTGTACGCAAAAAGTTCATATTTGGAGCACACAAACAGGACATTCTGTTCTGGCAGGAAGGAGAAGGCTCTGACTGAAAGCTCATGCAAAACAGAGATTGTATCTATCTACAAAAAAGCAACAGCATCATTTTCAACCTACCGTCTATTGGACTCTTACCTTTTTCACGTCCCTGACTAGATGATGCAGAGTGTTGGATGGTCCATGTCTCTGCAAAGGACAAATAAAGAACAAAATAGTTTGCACAGAATATAAATGTTGAGATAACTTACTCACCTTAGTAGTTTAGAAATCAGGCAGCTGAGAGCACTTCAATTTGTACAGTGTTATCAATTAAAAAAACCCCAAAACAATGACAAGAGTGTTATTTCACCTGAATCCTCTTTAGTAGAAAACTCTTCCAATAAGAAAACCTTATGAACTGCCATACTGGATGAAAAATGAGTCCTATGCGTCAGGTTAGGCTCCTGGCATAGAAAAACCAGGAACGCAGCACGACATGCACAACTTCTGGGAAAGAGTGGAAGCAAAACCCGCTGCTCTAGTCTCAGCCTTCCTGCACTCAGGACCTCTGTTTCCACCGCTGGTGGCTCAGAGAAACTCTGAGCCTGGCATTGCATCGAGGCTGTCTCATCTGAAAGCCACTGTCTGTGAATGCACATGTGTGTGAATGCAGAATGCACAGTGTGTGAATTTGTCTAATCTTCTTTTGACTCCAGCTGCCATGGCAAAAATATTCTGCAGAGGAGTTCCACAATTTCAATACTACTACTATTGCTACTACTGCTACTAGTAGCAGTAGTAGTAGTATATCTTACTTTATTTTCTGCTTTGTTTTCGACTGTTGCTGATATTTTAAGAGATTTTTATGAGAGGTCTTCTTGGTTGTAGCTGATGATGGATGAGACCACTGCACATGTGTAGGGTTGATGTTTCCATACATGCATTGGTCTGCACTTCCCAGCTCTTAATTTCATGTAACATCATCTCTGAGCATGATGAGACTTACCTGTGATTCTTCATATGCTGCTTCAGATTTTCCTTTCCTGAGTGATTCTAAATCACCTGCAAATATTATTGTCTCTTCTGTAGGTACCATTTTTCAGATCTTACATAAACAAGTTGAACAGCTGTGGTCCCAGGATGGGGTGTTCCGTGACTCTGGTCATAATGTTCTTTTGTGGTGAAAATGGACCAGGTATTCCTTCTCTCTGTTTTCTAACATCAAGTAGTTTTTAAACCAAAAGTGTCCCTGATCTTCTATGCCATTGCAGCTACATTTCTTTAATAATCTTTGAAGTTTTAAAATACTGTCAAACAGTTCTGCAAACAAAAAGAGGGACCAAGTGCAACATCCTTGTTCTCCTGCATGCTGATTGCAGAAATGGTAATAGATTTTTAAGGCTTAACATTTTCCTATAGAAGCTGGGTAAATTCTTTGTTGACATAAAATTGATTCCCTTGTCTATGAGTTCTATCCTTTATTCTATTTTTACAAATTTGCCATGGCAGAGGTAAGATTCACTGGTTTGTAGCTTCACAGGTCACTTCTTGGTCTCATGCTGAAATATGGTATTTTTTAACTGGCCTTGTGATTTTTTTGGTGCTAAGGTTACTATGGATGCTTTTGGTCATACATTGTAATTGGTAGTTTAGGCATTTCACAGCCTGGGTGTTTTGGAATTTGTGCATGAAAAAATCTATGCTGATTTCTATAGCAATAGATTTGTTCAAAAAGCCCTTCTTTTAGCTACAGAACTGAAGACTTGTCTCAAACTTATTCTCTGTAAAAACGGGCTTTGGTACAAGACATACAGTGCTTATTCCTGTTGCAATAAGCCTCATAGGCATTCTGTTCTTGATACATGGATGCTAGTCGATAGGCAAAGCGTAGCTGACCACAGATCAGACAGGAGTTTGTCTCTAGGGTGGCACGGATACCTGTTCCTCTATATTTTGCCCAAATTTAATAAACCCTTTTCATATTTGATATTTTTGCAAGACTGACTTCTGGCCACCATCAGTGTGAAACACCTCCAGATAACAGCCCAGTGTGGCTGCTTATGATGGGAAAGGCTTTGAAAATTACTGGCAGAAAAAAAACTTTTTGAAAAGAGATATGGCCATATTACAGCCTTTCTGCAACATACAAAACTGGGAAGTCTAAGAACTAGACATCACTCTAAGATTTTTTTCATAACACGTAAGAAGTTTGAACTTTCTGAACTACTACCTAAGTAGATAACAATACCGTGAATGCTGGAATGTGTTTTGCATTTGAGAATTCAGAAGCAAACTGAACTTGTGCAGTTTTATGTTCATTTTAATAGTAATGATTGAAAACTTGCAAACAGGTTTTTAAAAGTCAAAGGCATAATTTTTTGGAACACTCAGTGGAGGCATGGGGAAGTCCTTCACTATAACAGAGACTGATTAAGAGTTGGAAGATTTTTCTGAAACCGTATTGTCAGGAGTCATGTAACACCATTGTATGGGTCCTAACTCGCCAGTCACCATCTTGCAGTCAGTGCCACCTGCCTAAATCTTAGGTTTTTCACATTGGAATTACAATGCCAAGAAATTAGCTGGTATGGTGTGGGGCTTAATTCATGACTTTCAAAATCCATACAGCAGATTATGAGGGCAAGACACAGCATGTTACATTCTATGAGAGACAAGCAAGAGAGACAACATGGACTAATGAAAAATTTCTGCAGCAGGTGTTGACTGCCTGGTGCATCATCATCATGTCATTACAATACAAGTGGGAGCTAGAACAGTGAATATAGAGACAGAAAATTTGCCTTAGGCTGGCCCTACCGTATTGTACAATTCCTCTAGCCGGGAGATGGTGAGAAAACGATGCATGCTTACTCCATTTTCTATGAGTAATTTCACAAAATCCACTCTGTCCAACACCAGCGCATCCAGCATTGCTTGCTCAAGGGAGCCCACCTGCAAAGCAAGTGATTAATTGAAGTTGTTCCTGGGCGTGGCAGGCTGCATCCAGTTGGTCCAGTCACTCTAGCACAAGCAGAGAACCCTGACAAAATCCTGAGGATTGCTCTTCCATGCTTGAAATGGGATAAGCACGGTTTTAATCTGTAACGGTTTTTCTGATTCAGGACTGCTTTTCAAGAACAAATATCAGAGTGCTAGTTAAAATACTCTAAGAAAAAAAGATTAGGAAAAAGGAACTGGAACCCAGAAAACTGGTGAACACATCTCCACCCTATTCCCCACGTCATTATTATCATTATTTCTTTTCCTGTCAAACATTTTATTTGTATTGGATATATTTATTATGTGCACACAAAATCACTTTAATTCTGTCTTTTCTAGAGTTTTCTTCTGTTTGGTGGTGTGGAAACTCGAGGAAATTTGAACACCCAGGAAACAGAAATAGCTTCATAACTTGCATTTCTTTGAAAGCCCAAATGCAAGAGGTCTTCTTACACAAAACCTCTCCTTCTTATCTCTTGTAGGTCAGGCAGAGTTAGAATGATGAGAAATTATCTCATCCTTCCAGCTTTCAGCTTGCAAAACGGTTGCAGTTTGCAGAATTTATGCAAATTTTTGCTATGATGTGGTGATGAAGAGACAACAATAAGGACAGTTCAGTGCCATTAAAATCCCTCCTATGTTTAGACACGTACTTATGCCCAGTATCAAAGACAAAATAAATAGTCCTGTTCACTCCATAACTGAAAAGGCAAGGATTTTTGTACTAGCTTTTTGGGGCAGAAAGCTGCAGAAAGCTACATTTAAAGCAAGGATACTTAAACTGAAGCTTTTCCCATTGTTATAATTTTTCCATGGGGAATTGTAAATGCTCATGTAATGATAGCACGTGAAATTTTAGTGACAGTGTCAACAGTAGTGACTATTGTGGTGCAATTGAAACTTCTGAGTGAAGATAATTTGGGCTTTAAGGAGATACAGGTAGAGATCGAGGCCTTTCATTTTTTTTGGGGGGGGGTTACTTCTGCCCCTGTAAAAGCTGCAGCACAGTCTGAGGTCTGACTTCACCTCCTCTGCCTGGCACAGTGTTCTGTGTAACCCCTCTATTTACAGCCCTACAAATCCTGAAGAGAATCTATGCCCCTGGTGCTCCCTGTGAATGGTGTTAGCTGGGGAGCAATTGGAGCACAAGATGGGACAGATGTAGAGCAGGCAGATTGATGCAGAGCAGCAGTGGGCACAGAATTAATACCACCTGAGGTCTGGATCCACCACCCATCCATGGTGACAGCGCTGATTAGCTCCTGCAGTCTACCTGACCTCCAACATTTGTACGGCATATTTTCTATATCAAATCGTCACCTTAAATTCAGTATTTGCATATAAAAGCACGCTGCTTGAAGAGAAAAAATAAGTTTTGACTTTCCTTGAATTTATAGCCTAGCACTAAAACACGGCTGTAGGCTTGTTTTTCTCAGCTTGCAGAATCATGCTTGGTAGCATAAATCTGGTACTTCCCGTTTTTTCAGAGGTATGGTTTCCTACTCTTCATCGCTAGATGTCACCATTTCCTTGGACAACAGAACACATTACCTTCCCTTCTACTGTGCCTGCCTTCAGCAGCTGTGATTGGGAACCGCGTGTTTGGCAGGATCCAGTGAATTTTAAACCACGCTAAAACCACCACTGCCAGCAGAATGGGTTTAGTACTCTGTAGGGTCCAAAGCGTTTCCAATAGAAGATGCTGTGTAAATACACACACACATATATATATATATACACACATATACTGTACCGGCCACTGTTGCCCGTAAATAAAGATCTGACTGCGGGCGATGTCTACTCTGTTCCAGGCTAGCGCTAGGCTCAGCTGGTCGGGAGCAGATGCGTTAGCTCCTGTGTATACAGACAGGGGTGCAGGGAGGAGAGCAGGAGAAAAAAGAAACAAGACATTAGGCTCATTACGCCATGGTAATTCCTTTTTGTGAAAAGTCTCACAGATGTCCATGTAATTTCGGCAACTGATCTCATATTAAAACAAAACCTTCCACTGCACCTGTAAAAAAAAAATCCGTTCTCAAATCCAGATCTATGGTTCTCAGGTTGTCTTATAAACATTAATTATTTCCTCATATTCCCCTTCAAAATACAGCAGATGCAGGTGATATCAGAAGAGGCAATTTGTGGTGGACTGAACTGGTTTCCCTCCTATTGGATAGGAAGCAAGAGAACAAGCCAGGATACAGATGGAGCTGCAGGAATACACACACCCCCACACATATCACATGAGCACACACACACACACACATACTCACTCATGTGCCTCTAGCAATTACAACTCATACAGACACCACTGATTTCAGTAGTTGTGCATTTTTTAGCACCTTATGCATTCCAGCTTGATAACGAGCATGGGAATTTCTCCCCTATTAGTACTGAGGGGTCTTGGTGGGACAAATTTCCCTTCGCATACGAAATATCCATGTACTAAAGCATTCTATAAAGCTTGTGTCAAGGTATAATATATCTAAATTAAATGAGCAACTATGCAGATGATAAGATGGATTAGAAGCTGTTTGTTTTTGGAAGGGAGGGTATGTTTTTCCCTGCAGTTTTAATAGACACTGTGGGACATTCCTGTCCTGCTGTGCTTTTTTAATATTTCACAGTTCTCAGCTGATTTGTAATAATAAAATAGCATTTGTGCTTCAGTGTCACAGGGAGAACTGGCCTGAATGAACTGATCAACCAAATAAATAAAGAGCCCTTTGACTTTTAACTACACATTTGCTTGCAGTGGTTAGGTGATTGTATAAAGGCTTATTTTTTAAAGACCTCATACCTCTACTGTTATTTTGTCTTTATTAATTCTTATGCTGATATCACGGAGTGAGGATAAATAACAGCTTTTCATTACTTCAAAGCATTTCTGTCCCCATTTCAGTACCATTCAAACCCACACACTGTTCCAGTTGAAAGTGGACTCTGAAACTGGAGGCAAAGAAAACATAAAGCTAGCTGCTGAAATTTTCTGTGAAGACCTTAATAAAAACCTTCATGGAGTGTAGCCTATAGCTTAATTTCATAACTCTCAACTAAGAAGTCAGTTTACTGCTGACATTGCCAAATACTTCTCAATACCTACAGTAATCATTCGGGAGATCATGGATTGTGAATTATCTGAATCACATTCATATAGAAATGAGCTCTGATAAAAAGGTGCACAATGCAGGAACAGAAGTGAAACAAGGGAAAAAGGAAAGAAAAAGTGAAAATGTTTCTGTGAGTTCTATGGGTAAGAAGTATCAGGAATGCCCCTTTGCATAAGACACAACTTCTCATTGCTATGTACTACAACATAGACAAAAGCTCTCACAAGAGGCCTCGGGGGCATGTCAACAACATCTGAAACTTTCGGAGTTTCTTACACAAGCAACATGCAGCATTCAAGAACAGAAAATATTTACCTTCGGGAAAGGCAAAAATGTCTCCACATTTCAACATCCCAAGACTTATTTATAAAAACAGAAAAAAAAATGCCTGCAGTGAGTATGATGGTGTAAATTAAACACAGAGATCAAATAATGTTCTTCCCCCTTCTGAAGCAAACAAGAGATCCTCTCATCAGATCTCCTCCTTCCCAACCATGTGCCTGTAGAAGAAGTGAGAGCTTTAGCAGGTGCTCAGGCAAGGTTTTTGGTGAGCCGTGCAGAAGGCACATAGGTGAACTCTAAAACCCAGGTGCAGTGATGGTGATCTCACTGTCTGACAAAATTTTGCACATGTGGTGAGGGAGCTCCAACTCCTGATTTTCCTACTATAGCCTATAGTCTGGGTAGCCAGGGGTGCCATCTAGTTAGAAATCATTTTGGATAGAGAGTGGATCAGATGGACTTGGGGAGGGAAGTGGGCTACTTACACTGCCCCCACTTCAGACAGAAGTCAAGCTAAATCACCAAGGCTCCAGGTGAATAACTTCTGAGCCCTAGCAGGGAGTGTTCTCCAGTTTGTGTCAACCGACCCTAGCAATCCTGGGCCTTTTCATGCTTTAGGAAAGATTCAACTGGCAGATGAACAGAGGGTCTTCTGGTGCATTTGATCACAGGAACTAGCAGCCGGAATGGGGCATGAGGTGGTGCCTGCTCATCCATTCACCAAAATAGTCTTTTTGAGCATGCTGATTGCTCCAAATACTGAACAGAGGGGAAAGCAAGCCATGGTCCAGCCTGTGTCCTTCCCGTCTCCCTTCATTGTGCTGAAGGCTGCCAGCAGCGGCCACGTTTTCTCATTGGTGCATGTGCAGTCCCAGAGTTGATGCTTGTCTGAGTGATTGTTGCCATAATGTTTGATTTCATTATCTCATAGAGCACTGCAGGTATCTGGCTTTCGAAGGAAATGTGTGGTTTTTCAAGGGGATGTTGTACTCCAGGTCTGAAGCAGTCTATCAGCCAGGGTGTAGACTGGGCAGTATGGGTGTGCATGCTGGGGCTCTGGTGCATTTGGTGGGATGAGTGCTTCCAGAGTAAAATTTCTTGCCAGAAATCCCTTGCTTCCTTCTCCACTGTCCTGTCTTCCCTAGGGGATTTTCAGATGAATGTGGATAACACTGATGTTACTTAAGAGAAGGAAAATCAAAGCTGTAAGTATTTGTATGAGCAGCATATGGGCTGTGGATGCTTTTTAATTGATTTTATTCTAGGAGAGAACTGATAGCCTCTGTCTCTCATGAAAAAGGAAGCATTCAGACTACTTTAGGTGGAATTCTACCCAGTATTGAGAAGCATGAATGATTCCACTCATTTAAGAAAAATTCCCCAGAAAAAACATGAGATGGCCTTCTTAAGACTGTCTCCTTTCAATTGTTTCCTCGACTGCAGTCAGTGCCATAGAGCTTGGATCTGAGTCAGTAGGAAGAATCCAAAAAGTGATCTTTCTGGGGATGCATCTCGCTCATGAGCATCACTGTAAAGTGCCCAAATCAAAGCCAAAGGATATTTGGGAAATAAAGAAATAAGGTAGAGTTAATAACCTATTGCATTGTATTATTTTAATTACCATATCATACTTACTGTATTAAATAATATTTTAGGTAATATGACTAATGTCTCTAACATTTACTCAGTGTTCTGGTGTCTGGCTGATTGTAAGATATGTTCCTCAAAAGAATGTTTGAATACTATGACAGTATCTGCAGTGTGACCCTTCCTTTCATCTGCTCCTAGAAGAAAAGTTGCATTTGGGATGCAATACATTGTTTTGGCAGTATTTTATCTTGGTATAGATATTGCCGGATATAGATAGACTGCTGTGACAGCTGTTAGTTCATGCAGATGTTAATTTTATATTCTTAGGCTGCCATCCAGGAGTGCTTGGATGTCTTGCATACACTGTTCTGGTAAAAAACCACATTGTCTACTCAATGTGTTGGACCAAAAATGCAATACTCCTTGATGATAAAACCTGGGTCCATAAACTCAACGCTGTATCCTCGGTGAGCCAGGGTACACATCAGACAAGGAGTGTTGTGCACTTGCAGGATTACTGAAGAGCTTTTGTATACTTATAACTACAGGCTTTTACATACTGGCCAAAGCTTACGGTGACCAGTGTAAACCCCTAAAGGATTCTCCTGGAAGAGCCTATGATCTTGGTGCTCAGGAGTCTGGAAAGCTGAAATGACACAAAACTGATCTACCTAGACAGAAATGGTTGTGGGACACTCATTTCCACAGTGCACCTAAGCATGTCAGTGTCCTTTTTGAATCACCATCTAAAAAACAGAACTAGATTAGGAAAATAGCAAACTTAATTAACTTTTTGCTCTGTGTCTCAGCAGGTCCAATGCTGTCTTCTGTTTCAGCAGCTCTTCGGTGCAAAGGCTGTGTTTCCACAGCATTTGCTAAAAGAATCATCCTCACATTTAGGAAATCAATTGACAGTATAAAAGCAGATGGCAAAAACAGCTATAAGTGCAGCAACCAGATATCTGACCTAACCCTGAAACCTTTTTGTGTCTGTGATTTCATGGCTGGCAGACTATCCTGGACCCTCTGATACTACATGATGGCTATTCAGTGAGCATGAATTATGACTTACCCACAGGCTGGAAAGCACGCAGAGACATCAGCTCTGCTTTAGCCCGACATGGCTTATCTCAAAGGGTTACATGGCAGTAATATCACAAAATGCACATACCACACAGCACCTCTTTCCCAGTGCTGACAATTGCACTGGGGAGGCTTCTGGAGCACCATCTGAAACATGGCTGGTGCTAGCCTGCTCCAGACATTGCAACAGCTTCGAGAACTAGGATCTTTGAAGCCACTTCAAAACAAGTATTTTTTTAGAACATCTCCATATGCTGTCTTTAACTTCCCTGTCAGATGCCTTCTGCTCCACTAGCAGCTGCAAAAGGACAAAATCCATTGCGGTGTGTGTTCCAACTGTTCAAGTTAAGAGAGCACAAACAGTTAAAGTGTATTGATAAACTTGCCTGCTATAAACTCATGCCTTTGGAAACTTCCTTCCCACATTTGTGTCTCTCAGCACTAAAAAAACAAGAGAATTTGCAAACCATATGCTGTTGTGACATCCATGCAATGTAAATTGATAACCAGTTTGGATGCCATTCTGTAGTTTATTGAAGATCACTTCCAAGAAAGATAGATCTTGCTGACAAGATTAAACAAGTGACTTGTGAAAACAAACAAAGAAATAATATGTGGTGCTGGGCTTGGGACTTGTGGAATACGCTGTCCAGGAGAGGTCCTGAATTGGCAGTGTGTCTCGTGTGAGTTTCAAAAGAGATTAGTTCATCACAAATTTTACACAGGAAATAGGAAATGATACTTTGTGTTTCCAAACCCTTGCTCCCCTCCTCCCTGACCAAATCACTCACACAAGGGTGGGATGGGTCATTAGCTGATACACTGCTCTTTCAAAATCAAGAGCTGCAAATTCCTCATTAGGAAGACTAAGAAAGAGTTACTGGTAATCACTCACCAGTTTCATACATCGCTCTGCCCCTTTTTTCACACAGTACTGGAGAGTAGGAAGAGATGAATGCTTAAATTTAAATTAAAGAATTTCAAGATAACTCAGACCCGGTCTTCAAATCTCCTTACTTATTTTACTTATTACAATTATTATTTTTCTTTAATTTTAGAGACAGGCAACTGCGAGAAGTAAGTTTCCAATGCCATGAAAATTTCAATGCCATGAAAATTCCAACACCACGAAAATTCCAACAGCATGAAAAAATAATTTCAATTTATTTTAATTATCACAAATAAATTACTTATTAAAAATCAGCTGAGAAGTGGTTCAGCATTGCTACCTTAGACTTTGATGAAAAATCCAAGTATCCATTAGGCTAGTGAGGTATGTTTACAGAAAGTCAGTATTTCTTTCAAGGTGGGCCAGAACACTTGTACAAAGACACGATGTGAGCAAGGACAACTGACTTGGCCGAGACAACAGATCTCATCTTTGCACATATTGATTAAACACCTTGTGATCAGGAAGCTTGTATGAACTGGAGGTGCCTGAGGAATCTGATCTTCATTGAATACCTTCATAATCAGAAAGTCCTGAGGAGCAGGGAGGATGAGGTATAAGTCTTAGTTCCTCCAGCTCTTTCTTGAGCAAGAAACAAGTGCTGCTGCCATCAGCACATTTTCAAATCAAGATTCTCAGACAAGCACGAAAGGAGACATCAAAAGTACTTACACAGATCCAGGCACCTCCTGAGCTAACAAAAGTTTCTTATGATGACTTGCACTCTTAACATGAAGAGGAAAGGTAATTTTATTTTACTAAGGGGCCAATAGCACCAATTAGGCACTTGCAAAATGGACATTCCAGATCAGGGAGGACTACTCTTATACTGAGACTGCAACCATTAAAACAGTTGCTCATGCAAAAGGACATTTCAAATAGAAAACAATCCCTCACAGGCCTGAGATTTATTTTCTTCAGCTTTCAAGAGTCAGTTTTCAGAAGACTCCAGTGATCTATGTTGGAATACAGGCCTTGAAAACACATCTAGAAAAAGTGGAATCACAACTCTAAGACATTTTTTGCCTTATTAATAGAAAACAAGAGCAGAACTTTCAGAGATTGTCTTAAGAACAAATGTGAAGAGAATAACTTCACACTGAAGATAATGAATGATTCAGTTATACTTAAGATGAAAATGAAACCTGCAATTATATTATTTCCAAGGGACAAAAAAGAGAAATTCGATGATGGAAGCAATTCTTGATCTTTGAATTAATTTAGTTTTTCTTTCGTCACATTGATTTATATTGTTTCTGTGTTGAGATATCCAAAATGCCTTGAGACTTAATTATGTAGATTGTTACAACTCACCTCAAGCTAGCAGCAGCAAAATAGTCGTGTTACCTGCAGGACAAACAACTCGTATCTTGACTGAAATGATCTAAAGAAGTGGAGACAGCGATACTACAGAAACCTAAAGAAACAAAAACTACCAGAGCAAAGTAATTCTAGGTCATTTCCTTTGCTGATAGCTACCAGCTTTCAACCATACTTTTGAAGTGGCCAGGGCTTGTTTACTTTTCTTACTCATACTTTTGTTTTAAATGTTGAGGTGAAACTTTTTAAACGGGATTAAAAGTTACACAGAAGGTAAAATGCTGAAAGTTACTCAGGCTTTCTCTCTTCATACAGCTTTTGTAAGCTTGAACAGGAAGAAATGGAGAAGTAAACCGATCCTTGGAACAAACAAGATTAAGTCTCTTTACCTTTAGAATATCCAATAAACCTATTAAGTTTTCTGCTGTGACTCAGATTTAGGTCTGCCTCACCTGTGCTACCTTATTCAGGTGCGGGGGGGTGGTAATAGCATGCTGAGAGCTAACTATCAAAGAGCCTCATGAAGCATAATGTTTCTCAGGTGGCACTTTAAATCTGTTTGGTATGTCTTATTCTCTGTTTTTTAAATCAGCATGGTCTGTATTACACAGCACAAACCAGTCCAGACAGAAACAAGATGACCATGGTAATTGATAAATGCAGTTTGTGAACATCCCTTTTGAGGGAATACCATTCAAATGGAGGGTTAGAACCTCCCCGTTCTTGTTTAGGTGAGTAATCCCTCATTTAAGAAGTTCAATGTGCTTCAGAGCCTTTAAAATCTCACCTGTTTCTGTATTTGTAAGCAGTTACTAAATTACTAGGTAATATAATATTTTGAAGGGAGCCAAGCTAAATGGTGTTTCTGCAAGACCAGGGTGTATAATGAACTGTAGCAACAGCAAATTTATTTTAAGACAAACTTTTAAGAGCATAAGTGTAACATGTAATGGCTTAGAAAGATGTAACAAACAGCCGAGCTAAAGATTAAAAGCCCAGCCACTCCAATAGGTAAATTAGTAACTCTAGAAGCGGAGGCTGAAAGGAACCTCACACTATTTGCAGACTTTGCTAGGAATTACTACAGGTCATATTTTACTTTGACAATTGAGCCATCTTTATCTAAATGGATGTTCTAGCTACCAAGGTAATCTAAATCTGAGAAGTTCTTCTGTTGTCTTCTTCTGTATACTAAACTTCTCAATTAACTGGTGTGGGGGTCACCACTAATATTTCTTGTGGCACATCAGTGATTGTGGGTGGAGAACAAAAATTCAGAAATGAAAACCAGTAGCTATTTAAACATTAAAGAACGAGCTGGATTTGTATAAAGCAGTTAGAGCAAGAAGCATACTTCAGTTTCACAGTACAGATTTACCATCTTGATAGAGACTGTCAATAAATGCCGATTTCAGCACATCAGAGACACAAACTGGATTGATACAGACTTACTGTGGAGTTTAACTCTGTTACCTTTTAGTAGTGCTGTCAAGATAGCTAAATCAATATCCTGGTGTCCTTCCGATCCCATTCGAAAAACTGTGATCTGCAATGTTAAAAGACAATACCATTATTGAAACCAGGGTAATTTCTAAAAAAATAACCTAAATCAGGGCAGCGTGACCTGAATCTTAAAATGTCCTGATGGCTATGAGATAATCTTACTTTATTTGCTTTACAAGAAGCTTATTAAATAGGATTAACATACAGTATATTTTGTGACATAAAATTTGATAAGATAGAAATTGTATTAATGATCATATGGAAAAAATGTGTTCAGTGACACTTACAGGATGAAATTAGAGATGACGGAATGTTCTTGTATTAGAATTACATTACACTTAGTGCTCCAAATAGATTACGAGGAAGATTTAGGTGTGTTATGATGTATTAGGTGTATAGTTGATGGCATATGACATAGAATAAATATTTTCAAGTGGTATTAGAAACCTATTCGACCTTGTGATTCTATATAGGAAAGAGTTAAATAAATAATCTAAGAATTATGCTTCTAACAGGTCCAGGAGCATCTTCAGTCATGTATGGTCAATGACCTACCTAAGTTAGAAGCTTTGAGGCAATGAGGTGAGATACACAATTCATAAATAATAAGAATGAATATAGTGCAGCTGTTCTTTCTAGCCAGATTCACTCCTGGTTAAGACTGCACTGAAACATATAGAAGTGTAAATCCCCTTGCTCCTTTTGTTGCCATAGCAATAGCTGGTTCTGGACCTCTGCTTCTTATGAAGCAATAGAGATTGCAGATTTTTACTAGTACCTGTCCTTTACTCATGAAAACTACGTCTTCATTTTGATCTGAATACTTGTTATCTTTTTTTTTTTTTTTGTCAGTACGGACTGCCTCATTCCTCTTTTTTTTGTGTTTAGAATAAATGACACCTTTAATTAGGAATTACTTAAACATATTTTACATTTATATTGAGCAACGTATGTTTTTTCCATGTTGCTAGATTTCTACTCATACATCACTGAACTGCAGCAGCATCTGATATAGAGCAAACATCAGGGCACAAAGAGCTGTCTACCATCACAGAAGGAGATATACAAAGTCTGAAGAACAAGACAGAACTTCGGTGATAAGCTTCATTTTGACAGCTGAAAAGTGCTGCAGACTGTATCCCAGGAAACCCAGCGCAGCCCTCCTTTAGCACCTATTCTACCTTCATTTGATCCTAGAGCTCCAGGAATTTCAGAGGCTTTGGCATCAGTGACAGTAGCACAGCATTTTAGAGGCTAAAAAGCAAACTGGATAGAGTAATAGAAAACTGGCTCAGCTCAATTAGTCATTTGAGTTAGGTGATGTCTAAAGCAACTAGTGCAAGAAATTACTTATGTTAGGCAGCCTCCCCAGTTAAAGTACACTATTTCCAAGTTAGTCTTAATTTGACCCTTCGAAGTGTTCTCGACACAAAGCATAAATGATACTTTAATGAAGTGTTTTCTCTCTCTCTCTGGAATATACAAATATTTCTGGCAAACTACTTGATGTCTATCCCCATACTACAACTTCACAATGGAATAGAATAGAAAAGAATTAGAATAGGAATAGAATAGTAACAGAATAGATTATTTCAGTTGGAAGAGACCCTCAACAGTCATCTAGTCCAACTGCCTGACCACTTCAGGGCTGACCAAAAGTTAAAACACGGTACCAAGGGCGTTGTCCAAATGCCTCTTAAACACTGACAAGCACGGAGCATCAGCCACCTCTCTAGGAGCCTGTTCCAGGGTTTGATGGCTTTCTTGTAAAGAAATGTTTCACGACAATTTTCCAAATTTTTTTCTCTTTCCTCAATGACTGGCAGTGAAGCTTTCCCTGAAGGGCAGGCAGTCTGCCCACAAGTAATATGAGTAGAAATACACATTTCTATGTATGTCTCATCTCAAAACACAATCAATATGTGAGCTGATGAGATCAGACCTTCTGCTGTACATGGTCACGATGTGCTTCCCATGCCACAGATGACAAACTTTGAGGTAGCATGAAATGGCAAAACGTCCTTCTCTGTCTCCAAGGCCTCAGGAGAGGCAGTCTGCACATTGGGGACTGAACATACTGGACAACGGAGTTTGCAGGAGGAGCACACAACATCTCAAACTAAATACATGATCAGTGAACTCCCAGCTTAATAGAAAGTAATCGTATAAACTGCAAGCACTGAACAGCTTATCACCACATGAAAATTTTAAAAAGTACTTTTCCTCAATTGGACCAAGTATAACCTCAAACTTCCAATTTCTTTTTCAACCCTCTTCTCTGCATGCATCAGAAAAATAAACCCACCACCAGAACGAAGTGTTGCTGTATTGAAAATAAAATGCTATTATGTAAATTAGTTACATTGGAATAAAAAGGCTGTCTTTCCACATCAACTATTGCTTTATTATAATTTTTAAGAGGCCTAGCATAATTCAAGTAGTAAGTTAAAGAAGACAAATAATTGGGAAGAAGAAATGAAAACTGAAAGAGTGCTCAGACTCACACTAGAATTATAATTTTGAGGTCATGTCTGAGATTGAACTAGAATTTCATACAGAACCAAGTAAAAATATGATGCTTCATACAATCACATCATCATAGAATTTTTTAGTTTGGAAAAGACCTCTAAGATCATCTAGTTCAGCTATTAATACAGCACTGCCAAGTCCATCACTAAACCATGTACCTCATCAACACATCTTTTAAATACCTCCAGTAATGGTGACTCAACCACTTCCCTGGACAGCCTGGCCCAGTGCTTGACAAGCCTTTCAGTGAAGATTTCTTTCCTAATATCCAATCCAACCCTGCATCTGGCGCAACCTCAGGCTGTTTCCTCCTGTCCTGTCACCTCTTACCTGGGAGAAGAGACTGATCCTTGCCTCACCACAATCCTTCAGGTACTTCCAGAGAGTGATAAAGTCTCCCCTAAGCCTCCTTTGCTCCAGGCTAAACACCTTCAGCTCCCCCAGCTGATCTTCATCAGATTTGTGTTCCAGACCCTTTCCCAGATCTGCTGCTCTTCTTTGGACGTGCCTCAGCACCTCATATTATCACAGAATCACAGAATATGCTGAGTTGGAAGGGACTCACAAGGATCATCGAGTGCAACTCCCTGCCCTGCACAGGACACCCCAAGAGTCGCACCACGTGCCTGAGGGCATTGTCCAAATGGTTCTTGATCTCTGTTAGGTTTGGTGCTGTGACCGCTTCCCTGGGGAGCCTGTTCCAGTGCCCAAATACCCTCTCAGCGAAGAACCTTTTTTCTAAGATCTAACCTGAACCTCCTCTGACACAACTTCTGGCCCAAACCGGAACACAGGAACCAAACCGAACAAGGTGAGGCCTCAGGGAGTGACCCTCACCTCAGGCTGAGCACAGGGGGACGGTCACTGCCCTGGTCCTGCTGGCCACACTGTTGCTGCTATGAGCCAGGATGCCATTGGCCTTATTGGCCAGGCTGCTGGCTCATGTTCAGCTGGCTCTCAACCAAAAGCTAACAATTTCAAAGTGCTCTGAGTTTAGGACCTCAAAGACTCAGCTGGCCCTGTGGACTTCTGTCTTTTCTGAATGCACAGAATCTTTTAGGCAGTAAACAGATACGTCCAGCCTCTTCTTACGGTTTAGATTTACTGTCACTGTCCATAGCTGCTTTCTCTCTGTGGCAGATGCACTCCTCCCGTTTGAGGTAACTGAACTTATGTCGAGGCAGATACTCAGCAAGTAGGAGTAACTGAGGTTAATCCTATCGTGTGAGGCTATCAGCACCAACACCCAAAAAACCAGTTTGGCTGAAGCCTGGGCTGAAAAGCAGAACACAGCAGAAAATCTGAGTACGTATCAACCACTTTACACTATAAATATCTGCAGGCACAGGGCTGCTTGAGGTATCCATCCATAGCAGCTAGCTGGGTGGCATCCATCTCTTCTTCAGCACAGATGCCTCTCACTGTTATTCCTTGACACTGAGAGATTTTTTACCTGGCACCAGATATTGATGGGTTGATAAAAGACATCTTTCTGCAAGCATGCAATGTTTAAAATACATGTAGCAACCAACAGAGGCATGAGGAAATGCAGACACATCCTAAAGTATTTATGCAGAATTTACACTTCGAAATGTCCAATATCTTCAGGTCTTAAAAAACCTGTCTGTTTTGCTGGAGACCTCTTCTAGTGCTTACTTTTCCCCGAGTTAACAGGTAAGAATTTTATGTTTGCAATGTGGTCACCCAACTCCAAGAGTCATTAATGTATCTCACAACCTGCCAGTGCTACTTGCAAGTACATTGGTGGGTGAATCTCTGCAGAGAATTGATAAGCAGCACACTGGTGCTGTTATAAGAGGACATCGGCTGGAGCCCTGTTAGAATGGGATACAGATGCTACTGCACTAAAAAACATGCTGCGCTAAAGGAAAATATCTGGGTCAGTAAGCTCCACGGCTACCTCTTGCTGGATAATGTCTTCCATCTCAGTAGACGCAAAAATAACAGAAAATTAAAGACTTAGGAGCCCATTTAATAAGTCATTGCTATGAAAAAGAAAAAGCCTTTCTTCTTTCAGCGAAGAGAAAGTGCCTAAGAGCTTTTCACCTACCTGCTGTAGACTCTTTAAGCCTGTTGTTGAGTTGTACCCTATGGACAACTTTAGTGGAAAAAAAATACAGAAGGAAGAACAACCTAGTAAGGTGTGCATATGGAATCCAGGACATTTCATTAGAAAATAATAAATCCCAAGAAGCTTGTGTTAAAATGTAATATATGCTAAGGACTTGCTTACATGCCAAAAGGAAACAAAGGAATAAGAGTTGCAGTTTTAGTCAAACTACCACTAGACATTCTTCTGTATTGCTGTAAAGAAGGGAAGGTTAGTTTAAAAAGAAACTTTCTCTATGNCAATCCAACCCTGCATCTGGCGCAACCTCAGGCTGTTTCCTCCTGTCCTGTCACCTCTTACCTGGGAGAAGAGACTGATCCTTGCCTCACCACAATCCTTCAGGTACTTCCAGAGAGTGATAAAGTCTCCCCTAAGCCTCCTTTGCTCCAGGCTAAACACCTTCAGCTCCCCCAGCTGATCTTCATCAGATTTGTGTTCCAGACCCTTTCCCAGATCTGCTGCTCTTCTTTGGACGTGCCTCAGCACCTCATATTATCACAGAATCACAGAATATGCTGAGTTGGAAGGGACTCACAAGGATCATCGAGTGCAACTCCCTGCCCTGCACAGGACACCCCAAGAGTCGCACCACGTGCCTGAGGGCATTGTCCAAATGGTTCTTGATCTCTGTTAGGTTTGGTGCTGTGACCGCTTCCCTGGGGAGCCTGTTCCAGTGCCCAAATACCCTCTCAGCGAAGAACCTTTTTTCTAAGATCTAACCTGAACCTCCTCTGACACAACTTCTGGCCCAAACCTGAACACAGGAACCAAACCGAACAAGGTGAGGCCTCAGGGAGTGACCCTCACCTCAGGCTNTTGGAAGGGACTCACAAGGATCATCGAGTGCAACTCCCTGCCCTGCACAGGACACCCCAAGAGTCGCACCACGTGCCTGAGGGCATTGTCCAAATGGTTCTTGATCTCTGTTAGGTTTGGTGCTGTGACCGCTTCCCTGGGGAGCCTGTTCCAGTGCCCAAATACCCTCTCAGCGAAGAACCTTTTTTCTAAGATCTAACCTGAACCTCCTCTGACACAACTTCTGGCCCAAACCTGAACACAGGAACCAAACCGAACAAGGTGAGGCCTCAGGGAGTGACCCTCACCTCAGGCTGAGCACAGGGGGACGGTCACTGCCCTGGTCCTGCTGGCCACACTGTTGCTGCTATGAGCCAGGATGCCATTGGCCTTATTGGCCAGGCTGCTGGCTCATGTTCAGCTGGCTCTCAACCAAAAGCTAACAATTTCAAAGTGCTCTGAGTTTAGGACCTCAAAGACTCAGCTGGCCCTGTGGACTTCTGTCTTTTCTGAATGCACAGAATCTTTTAGGCAGTAAACAGATACGTCCAGCCTCTTCTTACGGTTTAGATTTACTGTCACTGTCCATAGCTGCTTTCTCTCTGTGGCAGATGCACTCCTCCCGTTTGAGGTAACTGAACTTATGTCGAGGCAGATACTCAGCAAGTAGGAGTAACTGAGGTTAATCCTATCGTGTGAGGCTATCAGCACCAACACCCAAAAAACCAGTTTGGCTGAAGCCTGGGCTGAAAAGCAGAACACAGCAGAAAATCTGAGTACGTATCAACCACTTTACACTATAAATATCTGCAGGCACAGGGCTGCTTGAGGTATCCATCCATAGCAGCTAGCTGGGTGGCATCCATCTCTTCTTCAGCACAGATGCCTCTCACTGTTATTCCTTGACACTGAGAGATTTTTTACCTGGCACCAGATATTGATGGGTTGATAAAAGACATCTTTCTGCAAGCATGCAATGTTTAAAATACATGTAGCAACCAACAGAGGCATGAGGAAATGCAGACACATCCTAAAGTATTTATGCAGAATTTACACTTCGAAATGTCCAATATCTTCAGGTCTTAAAAAACCTGTCTGTTTTGCTGGAGACCTCTTCTAGTGCTTACTTTTCCCCGAGTTAACAGGTAAGAATTTTATGTTTGCAATGTGGTCACCCAACTCCAAGAGTCATTAATGTATCTCACAACCTGCCAGTGCTACTTGCAAGTACATTGGTGGGTGAATCTCTGCAGAGAATTGATAAGCAGCACACTGGTGCTGTTATAAGAGGACATCGGCTGGAGCCCTGTTAGAATGGGATACAGATGCTACTGCACTAAAAAACATGCTGCGCTAAAGGAAAATATCTGGGTCAGTAAGCTCCACGGCTACCTCTTGCTGGATAATGTCTTCCATCTCAGTAGACGCAAAAATAACAGAAAATTAAAGACTTAGGAGCCCATTTAATAAGTCATTGCTATGAAAAAGAAAAAGCCTTTCTTCTTTCAGCGAAGAGAAAGTGCCTAAGAGCTTTTCACCTACCTGCTGTAGACTCTTTAAGCCTGTTGTTGAGTTGTACCCTATGGACAACTTTAGTGGAAAAAAAATACAGAAGGAAGAACAACCTAGTAAGGTGTGCATATGGAATCCAGGACATTTCATTAGAAAATAATAAATCCCAAGAAGCTTGTGTTAAAATGTAATATATGCTAAGGACTTGCTTACATGCCAAAAGGAAACAAAGGAATAAGAGTTGCAGTTTTAGTCAAACTACCACTAGACATTCTTCTGTATTGCTGTAAAGAAGGGAAGGTTAGTTTAAAAAGAAACTTTCTCTATGCTTCTCTGTTTCACATTGTACCTATGAAAATGTTTACTATTTTTCATAGTAGCGTAATGAAACTGTGTTAGAGAGTAAAACTACCATTTAGCCTACTCAAATATTTCTTTTGAGACAAAAACTGTTACATCCAAAGACGAAAAAAATCCCAGAATAAGGTACTCTTTTTTTTCCGTAGGGATTTGGGCCACATTATTACCTCTATGTAGCTGGTATTTTCAGTTGTTGGTGATAAACTCAACTATTTCAAAATAAATAATTTTTTCTGTTCCTCTGCCACCCCACTGGGTATTAGGGGCTATTCTTTTTCTCATTTCCTCCTTTCTTTCCTCAGTGTTCACACTATTTATAGGCTTGAAATGACTTTTTCAGGTAATTTTCTGAGTCATCTCAGTGAGCAGCTGTGACTTCCAACAGAAAGCTTTTTTTTAAAAAATTTTTTTTTCTTTTCTTCTTTGCAAGAAGAATCTGGTGTTCACATTCCTTAAAAGCATAAAATTGTATTGCACTGCCCTGAAGAGATAAATCTTCAGACAGACATACCCGAAACAGGCAAATGAATCATCAGTAGAGGTCGCCCAACAAGCCACAAAGCAGTTGGTAGGAAACCGGACTCTTGCTAAATGTCTTGATTTCTCCTGGTGTGCCCGCAGTGATCTCCTTGCAAAGTACAGTAGCAGATACTTTCAAAGCTGGGGGCAGCTGGACTCCTTTCAGGTGGAAGTGCTTGGAACCCGACAGTCAAACTTTTGTATCACAAGCTACCTCTCATTTCCCTCCACAAAACCTGCCTGAATAAAATGCATGAGATTTGCCCTTAAAAGAAGGAAGAGCCACATGCTTCCCTGCCCCCCACTAAGCCTCTCCTCCAAACAACAAACCAACATACCACAAACAAACAAACCAACCCAGCAACAAAAATCTGGGAAGGTTTGCCTTCTACCTCATTGCAGATTTTACTGAAGTATCTTAATGTGAACAGGATTGACTTCCAGGAAAATCAGCTAGCTGCATCCTCATTCTTCCTAGGAAGATGTGGTAGGAAATCACTGAGCCAAAATGGACCTTCTTTGCAAGAAGGATTTCAGCACACTGTGATAGTTGCCAGCAATAATTACAGTCCAGCAGGGCAGAAACCTAATTTTCAGGCAGGGCAGGTAGAAAGCAAGTAAAAACCAAGAAGATAGAGTAAAGAAGAGCAGCAGGGTAGAAAGCAAGGTGGGAGGAGGCTGGAGAGGTGCTGAGGGGAAGCAGAAGGAAAGTATTATCTGACCTTGGACTCTACCAAAACACCTATTTTAAAACTGCTTTGCTCTCTGTTTATAATCTGTTCCATCCCTGTTTGATGGATTACTTTTCCTTTCTTTTTCTTGTACATAGTTTCTGGCTCAGCAGGGTCAGTTTAGCCCTAAGTGTTTCTTTCATTCTTTTGTTTTTCTGCCTGCATGCTGATATTGCATTGAGCTCCTAAAGGCAAAGTCAGGTAACACTATTTAACCTGAGAGAAGTGAATACCAAACAGACTTTCAGAAATGATTCACACACTGAGAGACAGAGATAGTACGCTTGCCATGTGAGATTTCCCAAGTTCTCCATGAATGTACATGCAGGGCTACCTTAGACACATAAATTATAGCTGTCTATATGTAATACATAGGGGCATCTAACAATCAAAGAACCAGCTAAGACAGGGATACCTCAAAAAAACGCTGAGGAGGGAGGATGCTGTGAAACAGAAGGAAAATGCGGTCATAGGTGAGACAACCCCTGAAATGGCAGGAGCACTGAGACACTTTAGAGGACAAGGAACTGGCTATAGTAGGTTGCAATGGGTCCTAACCCAAAAATTTTTGAACTCTTCAAACTTGTTCTACTATCCTCAATAAATGTTCACATTTCTGTCCCTTACTCATCTGGGTGAAATAGACTTATCATGTGTGAAGAGGACAGGAATTGTGCAGAAGACAGACAGAAGCAGCGCTAGTGCCCGGACTAGCAAGTCATAAGACACAAAAGTTTGTTTTGCTTTATAGAATTCTTCCAAAGCCATCATAACTGTGTCACAGCTTGCCATATGCAGGACTAGCTGGATATATAAATGATTGACTTTCATCAATATGAGCTATGTATTGGACAGTATATACGAGTTTGTACTCTAAATGGGCAAAGCTGATTTTACCTCTAGAATGAGAAGAAAGAACAATAGGTAATAATCATCAACTGCAAATTTCCCAGGCCATAGGCTGGTAATGAATGCAAAAAAACTGTTTTGAAATAGTCTAAAGCAGTACTTGGTGAAATAAATGATAGATCATAAATATTCTTTCCAACTACCAGTGTGTTCAGTTCCTCTTTTACGCCTTTACTAGACAAAAAGTGAGTCTTTCCCTCCTAACACGGCACTTTTTTTCCCCCTAGGATTTATTCTGAAAACTCCACAGAGATGGAAGAGCTTATTCTGTTTGAGGTAATTGTAAGGTGCCAAGATTAAATTTGAATAGCTATGCAGCACAAGGGTGTACTCGGTATTTATTCTATAACATGTGAACATTTATTTTTGTACAGTATGGTTAACCTCAACCACTTCAGAGTATGAAGAGTGATCTGAAATACGCTCAGATTTTTAATATCTATTTGTTTGGAGAGGGAAACACCACCAAAACCAGAGGGAGAGTGATGTGCACATCTGCACAGAAGGATGTTTTACCTTCTGTCATGAAGGAGAAAAGAGATGAAGAAGAAAAATAATTCTTTAAACCTCAAGTTGACTGTGACTGCTGACTAGACAATGGATAGCTGAAGATGAAGGAAAAAAACAGGACAGCGGTGATGAGAACAAAGAAAGCACCAAGTGTGTTTGCTTTACAAACTTAGCATTCTAAGAATGCCACAAATTATTCATGCTTTTAGAGATGTAATTGTTTCTGATCCTCATTTCATTATGATATCAGGAGAAACTATATGGTGATTTAAAATATACTTAGAGAGATTTTTTTAGCCACCTCCAGAAAATTTTTTAGTGTCTTTAAATTTCACCTCTGACATATAAACAAATTTTTCTTATGCATCTCAGTTACATAAATCAGAATAAAACCTCTCCCTTTTGTAAAAAAATGCAGATGCAATTGTGACTGCAACCTGAAAATCTCCTGTTTTAGAACACAGTTTGGCTCAGCAAAATAGGCAATTCCTTCCAGGGTACATGCTGACATTTATAATTTAGCTAGGCATATCTAAATATTTCAGATGAAAATTACCCTGAAAATAAAAATGAGAGTTTGATAAAACAAAACATTAAAGGAGGTCAGTTACGCAAAGTGTCAGATAAGAGGGGAAAGCATTTCCCTTTTTCTTGGAAGGAATAATACTATCTAATACAGGGGAAAAACTGCAAGATATGGAGGCATAACAAAGATCAAAGTGAGCAGGTGAGTCAGTGGGTCATGCTGCAGAAGAAGGGGGATGGCCAAATAAGAGGAAATTCAGGAACAGAAAGATTAGAGAGAATTGTGTTTAGGGAAAACCTAAACTAAGTAGTTTGCTATTTTGAGGAGTACAAAAGAGAATTCCAAATGAGGAAATATGAGGGTGCATATAGGAGCGGAGAAGTTTGAATGTTGGTTGCAAAATTTTAAAATGTTATATCATCTTCTTCATTGTGCCAGTACTGCAACATTTCATGTTTTAGTTTGATTTTTCGTAGACTCAATGTCTAGTAAAAAGCAGGGAACAAACAAAACAATCAGTGCATATAAGAAAGGCAGCAATTCTGCAATTGAAGAGCCATCAATTGACAGAAGCTACTGTAAATGTTTGGCTTCCCCTGGATTTGGTACCTTTTCTTCCACACTGGACATCTGAGACACCCTTAATGACTGAGAGAACAGGTTATGGAAATCTCACAGCTTTGTCCCATTTAAAAAAAATCGTATTTTACGATGTGCACATACTGTTTAAATCTCACAGTACTATCAACATTTTAGAATAGAATATGCATATTTTCCAGTGGAATAAATGACCAAAAATGTTTTGGTAGTAAACCCATTTCTTTTCCCCTACACAACAGGTTTCATACTGGTATATTAGGATATTTCACAGCCTGAATTACCAGTCTCTGTGATTACAGTTGTCAATATATGAGTAAATATAAATTGTAGGTCACAAAGGACATAAGCAGGGTAATGCAAGTCAGACATTGTCCTTTAAAATGCTGGGCTGTGCACATCACAGACTGTGAAGTTAAGCAGAGATGTGATTTCATGTAGACTTGCAGTGTAGAAACTTGTTAAGATCAGCCAAAAAGAAAGTAATAGTTTTAACTGCTGAGATAGATGTTTTCATTCAAAGACTGGTGTAATCCAAGGTCTTCCATTACCCTGATTCAGAAAAGAAATGTGGAGGAAGTGTAATGTAGTTCACTTCCTGCAACACTTCTACTATAGAGAGGGTTCTTGGAGATATTGACAAGACAGTGACATAATAGATATTCTTTTGAAACACAAAAGTCACAAATTATGGACAATAATTTTATTTATCACTGAGATGGATATTCTGTTACTCTAAGAAAAACAAGAATTCAGTTTGGTCATCCCATTGTTGTATATGCCGAAAAATTGTTTCATGCAAGTCACGGGCCTAAAAAATGTTGTCTGCAAGACTTACATGCGCACATACATCTTCTAATCTGAACTGAAAATGCTGACCTTAGAAGGAAGCACTGTGAGTTGATTGGGTGGCAACAGTATTAATGCTAGGGACTGTTGCTCCATGTTAAACTTCAATTTCTAGTTTTCCTTTGCAACAGTTTTCAAATAGTTTGACAGGACATGGATGCCCAGATTGCTTTGCTATAGATGATACAGACATATGACTATTCTGTATTAAGGCTGACAGTGTCATGACAACACGCAGAAACCAAGCAGCAGAAATAGCCACAAGCCATTAGTTTCTTATCTGGTTTGCTGGTGAGGCTAAATAAGCAATGCTTGGAAAAGGCAGCTCACTTAGTGTGAGATATTCCTGTAGGACAGTAAATTTGCAGTTCCTGCTTTATCTACAGAAACCCTGCATCTCATACAGAGAGCTCCTAATCTGTGACTGAGATATTAAAGCAGTAATGAATGAGTCTCTGTGGCCCACGGGAAGCATGGAAAGGGTAATTTTATTTTCTAAGAAAGACAAAAGAAGTTATGACTTCTCAGACACCACAGAGACTGGCAGTAAGAAAGGTTTCTGAACATTATCATGGAGTATATAAACTGTGTTGAACCCTTCCAATTCCCTGATTGCAAAAATTGGTTTATATTATCTAATGTGGAATTTGCTGTGTCACAAAGTACTGCTTTGCCTTCAGTTTCCTTATCCAGAAGATTTACAGAGCTGTATAACAATTCAGTGTGCATTTCCTACTATTACCTCTTAATACTGTAAATGGGGTAATGGATATTTTCACTAGCTCATATTTTTAGAGGGAAAAGAAACACTCTAAATTTTATTTCTGTAGCTGCTATTTTAACCACAAAATACGTAGGAAGATAGGAAGTTAAAAGGTTGGTAGTAAGTTGCATTAGTATCTACCAGATGACTTCACCGTATGCTCCAAATGAAACAGAAAATATCTGCTTACTGAGTGTAAGCAACGAAAGGAATATTGCAGACATGTTCCAGATGTGAAGATGGCACAACAGAAGCTCGGGATGAACTCGATAACTCACTAAATTGCACGCTTCTGCTTCAGTGGTGGGTCTGACATTTTTGTACTTTCTATTAGCAGATGCCCTACCTCATCTGACAGTAGCTGAAAAGCAGATGGTATGAGCAAAAGCTTTTCCAGGGTTCAGTGAAAGACAACAGCTATCTTTGTGTTTTTTTTTGTTTTTTTTTTCCCATATAGCTCTTTTTCTTGTGAAAGTTGTTCTCTGAATTACTGAAATAAATAAAACTACTCCTAGGATTAGATTTCATTCTCTGTGGAGTCAATGACCAACTTCAGCTAACTTCATCTGGCTTCTTGGCAGCTGAAAACACAAAATATGGTCTTAGTTCTTTAGCAAACAAGAAATCAGGTGGGGTTTCCAGAATTAAAAACCACTGCTCATTATCTTAACACTTAGAGAGGTAGAACCTAAGTACTAGATTAATCCTATTGATTTGTACGGGCTGTGTAGGAGGCTTAAACTTCTCCAAAATTCCTAGAGTTGCACAGTCAATCCTGAAGTGGATTGGCACAACAATTTGGACACAGAGGACAAATTGTCTTTAGTACTCTTTATGCTGGAAATCTCAGAGTGTTTCCATGGGAGAAAAGAGAGCTGTTTCAGCAACCAGCAGGCCAGCAATTACATGATGCTTTCCTTCTCCTAATGCCTGCTGCCAAATTATACGCTGTTCACAGAAACTATGCTGCAAGAACTACAGCTGACTTTTACTGTTTGAGAAGACACCAAGCCCTTTTCAGCCTCCTCTCTAACAGAAAAAACTACATCAGCATCAAAAAACGTTATGAAATGATTTTATTGTTTTTGAAGAAAGATTTATTGAAAAATCTAGACCTAAATGAACTTCTAACCTCTGGGAAGGGCCAAAGAAATCAAGTGACAATATACAAGCAAATTCTTAAAAGTCCATATGATTTAGCTGATATTTAATTCAGATCAAAGTGTATGCTAATGAACAGTTGCAGCCAGTATTTAATTAGCATATGAATTCACTGAGCTTGCACATACCGCTGAAAAGCACCTTTTTTGCAGCCAGTATATGATCAAGTCAAACTCTTCCCGGTATCAACTCTTACAGAAACACGGACAGGTTTGCTACAGTTGTCTTTTCAGTCACAAAGAACTGAAGCCGTCAAAGATCAGTAAGCCTTATTTGTAGTCCTTATAGAAAAGAAACTGCTAAATCACTGTGAGATCCTGGAATGTTAATGGTTGATGACTCAAACAATCGACCATTTGCAAAAGCAGAGGATGCTTTGCTGATGATGCTCCAAAAAACTGCCCATGTGCAGAGGGATGCACACCCATCTTTGGACACTACAGCTGGGTATCGAACAGGGAAAGGGAAGAGGCTGAAAGGAGGCAAACTCTGCGAGGCGGGATAGTGCTTCTTATCATGCCAATGTCCTTGCACAAGTGGCTCAGCTTCCCACGTAGCCTGAAGGTATTTGTCCCTTGGTAATTGACTCAACCACACTGAATTAAGAGGCAGCTGTAAAGTTGTATCCCATGATCCACAGCATTACATCAACTGTGTAAAACTCAGGCATTCCCACTGAGTGTAGTATTAATCCACTGGACTTTGTGTTCCATGGGCTTCCCCCAGCCCCAACAGATCAACACTGTGACCATCGCTTCAACCAACAGACATAGAAATTGCAACAATGGAGTCTCATTTCTGGATCCACAGGTGGTGAATATACACCTTTCTAATCTTATCCTCTCTTTCTTTCTTTTCCCTTACACATTTTCTTAACTGTTAATTTTTATGCTTTTATACTGTTGAATTTCTAATCAAAACTGCTACATTTTAAAATTTGCCAAGTATCTTGTTCTACCTTAATGTTCTAAAGTTTGCAAGTAAAAGTCCAATATTGAACCTCCCAAGAATTTTGGTTTTTTTTCCCATGTGCTGCTCAGAGTAAATCAAACAATCTTTTCCAAGTGGGCCAGGGCATAACAATGACTCAACAGCTTCCCAGTACTTTGTATAAGTAAACATTAAGAAGAGTCAAAGCCCTACACTAGTATGGAAATATTGGGATTTGAATATTAGCCTTGCAAGGCAGCCTTCTCATGCACTGTGTATTTCGGGAAAACTGGGATCCACCTCTATTTGAAATAAAAGCACAATGAATAGCAAGCACCTGCATGGTGCAGGTTGTCTTGATCTCAGCTCAATGCAGTCAGTTACTACAGCATGACACCTGCTTTGCTTCAATCCGACAGCACCAGAGTTGCAAGTTACACATTAAGTCATCTGGAGCTACCTACTGCCATACAGATCAGTAGCACAAAGCTGAAGTAACCTTTACACTGTCACTGAGCAGTTATCATGATTGCCACAGTAACTGTACACTGTGGTACATGAATAACTGGGAAGTGGTGGAGGCAAGAAGAAAATATCTATTATTCGCTGCCATGAGCTGGAGATGGGATTTCATTGTTTTTCTTTCAGCAGGAAACTAATCAAATTGTATCTCTCGTCTCTATGTGGAAATGTATTCCATGAATGAATGGATGCACACAAACCTATGCCCACTGACCATGCTCTCTTCATTCTGCAATTCCTTCTTGCAGTGAAGTAGTAGGCAGGGACACTATCAGTTTGCTTAATGCAGTCACTGAAACTTCAAATATTCAAGGAAACAAATTCAGCAGAAAATTACCATGGTAGTAATAAGAAAACAATCTTAATCAGCAGGTGGTACACACTTCACTGCTGGAGTTAATGTGCCATCTTTTATTACTAAGGTGCTTAGATTGGACCTATCCTGATTCACAACAATTTCCATTTTCTATTAAATGGATAAAAAGATTAGGTGTATTCACTCTCAAAACACTATTTTGCAATAACTAGTTTTATGACAAATGTCTCTCACTGCCACAAGTGTGGTTGTTTTCAATGACACAGACCTTTCTGGCCTGCTTGCCAAAGTGGCCTTTCCCAGTGGCTGCCCAAGGAAGTTCTGGAGATAGACCCATGCAGCCTGCTGGAAAACACATTCTGGCTTCTGAGAAATTCACATCATGATTTGTGAAAAAAGCACTGCAGCAACGTGCCTGTCTAAGCTGCAAAATGAAGTGGTCCCAAAAGAATAGAGCAGCCTGTATTTGTCAGAAAACTGAGACACCAGAATTGCTGTCTTTAAGGGAAAATACCAAGACTAATTTGTTTACTGAGACAGAAGTAAATACTCCTAAAGCTGAAAACAGACTTCTGAGCTATTACCCAACAAAATGTGTTTTTCAGGGATAACCTGGAGTGAAGTCTCCTAGTCTTCCTGACTACTTAGCTCTTTAGCCCTCATGCTCCTATTTTAGGAATGTCTTAGCATAAACTTTTTAAAAGAATTCTAGGTAAATGTGACAATAGAAAACCTTCATAAATAATCTATGTAATCCTTGTAATCTACAGTTATATATACACAGACATGTATAGGCTACTTCATTTAAAATAGATTTTTATACCATAGCCTTCATTAAACACCTTGGTCCAGATACATTTCTGAACAAAACTCTGATACTTGTAATGTCAATTCAGATAAGTATATAATTTTATAAAAAATATTCATTAAATTGAGAAGTGAAAATTGCTCTGTCTTGCAAATCTAACAGACCCAGATCACTCCTCTTCTAGGGCCTCATTTTATCATTCATCTTGTGTACTTCAGATTTTATTAAACAAAAAATTTAAACTTAATCAAGTAAATGGAACATTACGCATAATAATAATAATAATAATGATGATGCTTCCTGGGCACACAATTCAGAGACCATTATTTGAGAATGAAATCCAAATTGTCAGAACTTGAAAAATCTCATGTTCTAAGAAAATGGGTAATTTTGCTACGATTATGCTTTTTCCCTGGCTACAACACTTGCATCAGATTTATATAAGAGATGCCAGTCTTTTCCCACATTTTAAGCAGGTAGAGAAGGAACAATTATTTCCAAGAAAGCTTTTTGTTCCTTGCATTTGTTATTTGCATTTTGTTTTCTTTCTCCTTATCCGTGATTCAGCTGTATTGATGTACTTTATGAGCGTCTTCCTGCCTGTATCCTGTTTGCACTCAATTATTTAGTGGCACACAGTAATAAGACAAGACTCTCCTGCACTGTCTACTTTGTTCTCTATCAATCCAGCAGCTGCAAAATCAGATAGGCAGGCACAATGACCATGAACTTAGACAAAATAGGCATGATCAATTTAGCTGCTGCTGAGCTCCCTAAGACAAACTGTTGCATCTTCCTTCTATTTTTTGAGGGGTTGATCAGACTAATGATGGTCAGTTCACCAAGCAGTGTTTTGCCTTGTATACAACCAAATCAGAGGGTCGAGCTTGAGGAAGGACAAAAGGTGGGACAGATATGGCAACATGAAACATTTGGCTTTGTAGGAACAGTGAAATCGCCACTCACTCCTGGGAGTACTTCACACCCCCAAGGTCATCCATTTCCTCTGGTTATACTGCCTTCAGCACCATGAGCACCACCTTTCTCTTACATACATATACGAGGTTGTGAGTTTTACAGGACACCATAAGCCTAGAAACCACAACTCAGACATAAAATCTTTCTAGCATACCAATGTTAGAATTAGCTGAGTACGACTTACGTACTAGACAGAAACAATTGTTCTAATGTATTCTCTTCATATATGGTTAGGCTAGAGTTATAAATTCAAATTCAGAATACTTAATTTTGGGCACACCATCTCCTGGCTAATAGCTCTTCACTAGATTAGTAGGTAGAGAACGTCAGTGGTGACAGATGTTGCATACCTGCAAAGAAACTTGTAACAAAGGCACGACCTTGCTTGGAATAAAAATCTTGATGTGAATACTACATCTTCACATTTATTTTTCAGCTGCAGGGTTTGTTCAAAGCCTGACAACCTGTTCTGGACTTAGATGTCTGGAATAATCAAGAACCGCATTTTTCTAGTCTAGATAACTCAATGTCTGCCTCTGCTTTCTATCTGTCATTTCTTCTATATTTCTTCCTTTGTGCCTCTACGCCTTCCTGCCTCCCTTCCTCTCTCTCTTCCTCATTCTTTTCTTTTATCTTCTACTTATAAGAATGTTTTTTGTGTCTATATGCAGAACATTGGTTTACAAGTAGGTGTAATAATAATAATAATAATAATAGTAACAACAACAACAACAACAACAACAACAACAACAATTATTATTATTACTACTACTACTATGGAAATGGACACAAAATAATTAATAAGAAAATTCACTCTGCTAATCACTGATCAGAAACGTTACAACAATTTCATTTTAGGGTACTATCATCAACCTAGAGCTCCTAGAAGCTGTGATGTGAACCAAACTCAAATCTTAGAAGAAAGATTAAGTCATAAAATTGAAGCATGTCTGTCCAGTCAGTTTGTGACAAAAAAAACCCTCCAGAAAAGAATTCCAAGTTTTTTCAATGTCATTTTTCTTCAAAAATATTTCTGCAAAAGCAGTCTCATTGATCTCCCAGAAACTGTTGAAAGATCTTGTGTTCTTCAAGAGAGTACAAGCAAGTGTTCAAAGGATAGCCTTGCCAGTGCAGAACACAAGCCTCGGAGACAAGCTACTTTCCTTTCATGCCGCATATCTCCATAGTAAAGTAATAGCCCTTGTGATACTTCTGCAAGTCTACAGCATCTTTCAAATAGAATCCCAGGGACAGATGCATAACTATGCCTTCTTCTGCTTTCTGTATTTGAACGAGGTAGAATTGTAGTCATGATACTCCTGAGGATGACTGAAAAGTAGTAATATCCATACCCTACTAGCTGGATTATATGCTAGTATGTCAAGGAAATGTAGAGGAATTTACAAAAGGGAACAGATCTGTTGCATTAATCGTTTTAAAAGCAAAATTTTGAGTAAAGCAAACGAAAGTCACCATGATATCATTCTAGATTCTGGATCACAGAGATCAGATTTGTGATACCTTCCAACAGGCACATAAAAGACTTGATCAAAAAATTGCATTGAACTCAACATACCAGCTCCTTCTTCTTCATGCACTCCATGAGGATAATGAAGAGGTGCTGTGCCTGGGTTCGGGTGTATGTGAAAGTCTTCTGGATGGTAACTAGCAACTGGTCCCTCAAAGACTCGTTGATAAGTCTGAAATTCAGAAAGAAAAGATTAGGTAAAAAAACAGACATGAGAGAACATTGTAACTTAATTTCAACTGTTTTCAGAGACAAAGGTTAAAACAATGAGAGTCAACAGATCACTGAAAGTTGTTCGGGGCAGGTTTCAAGATAAGGAATTGCTGAAACCATAAGAGATAAATTGGAAAACTGTTCTAGGAAAACATGCTGATTGTGCTGAGGTCCCTCATCTACAAAGCTTTTATATCAGTTCCCACATATTGCACAACAGAGGGTCACTCAAACTATCAGCTCTGTGGGATTTCCTAACAAAAACAAGAACCACACCGACAGTCTGAATTTGAGGGAGACCAACACTTCTAAGTGAACTGAAGACTCCTTTCTATCAGTGAGTTAGAAGAATTCAACTCGTAGTTAATGTCACGAAGCTAGGAACATTTATGTTGTCAGTGGTTTTGATTTTAGCTTCAAAATGTCAACAGTATCAACTCACCCTACTGATGCTACACAGGATCTCGTAAGAAAACAAACAAATTTCACTGTTTCTCACTCCACTCAAAGTAAACATTTTGATTTTGGGCATGTTGATCTTCTAGGAGCTCAAGAGAACCCATTTTATATCCTCCTCAGTGCTAAGGTCAGTACTTGCAAAAAGTGGCCAAACAGCAGAAATAAATAGTAATGGTACACAAAATATTAGTACTTGAACCCTACCTCTTCATAATGAAAAGCTTATTCCTCAGGACTTTTCTGGGTGAAACATTTATCTTCTCAATGTCAACATTACAAAACAGTGAGCTCTAATTTAGAACATGTGTCCTTTGATGCTTCTACACTACAGCAGTTTTCTCACTTAAAAATTATAACCGACTGTTTCAAATTAGCTAACTTGGAATATTTTACAGGATAAGTAATCTGGTGGAGTGAAAATCAGAGAATCTTCATGTCTCATATTTTAGGCCAGAATATAAAAAAATATTTAGTCCTGCAGCAACTGCAGAGAAATATCAGAAGCAGCAGGTTTCTAAAAGCCATTTCAAAAGCCATTGCTTATGGCAGCTGCTCTGGGAGAACAATGACCGAATCCCTGATTTTTGCATACTATTGGCTAAAGTTGCCTGTACTTCTGTGCAGTGAGGAGGCACAAATGGGACTGCAGGATATTCATTATACCACTGAATTCCAAATCTGATTTCATTATCTAGTCTTTATACCTACAGCAAACATGTTGTTGGAAGAGACAACAAATTGGAATGGGAAAGAAGTGCATGGAAGCATACAGAAGATCTGGCATATGGAATGCGTATGTTCTCTACCACGTGAATTTGATTTTGGCTGTAAATATTCCTGTTGAATAGTACTTTGACTTCAAAAAAAGCCTGGAAGGCATATGTCAATGTGTTTGAATTAAAATAAGTTTACATGGGGTTTTAGACCGTGCCGTGTGGATCACTGTTCTTTCTATGCCTGGCTTCTCTTGTTGTCTTCTGCTTTATCACAGACTCCCTTTGAGTGGTGAGTATACCTCTGCACTTCCTGTTTTCATCCAGGAGCAGTCTGGCCCTAGATGTGCTATTTCCTGGGATACTGGAGAGGCAGCAACGATGCAGGGACTGCTCATACGTTAGGCGAGCACTCCTTCCCTGCAGCATGACCTGCCTCCCTCACAAAAAGGCAACACATGGTGAGTTAAAACTTCCTGCCCTCTTGGTGGACAGCACTGGAGCTGGCAGCAGAGGATTTGCTGTGTGGGAATTACAAGAAAGATAACCTGACCTTCTGTACAGGAGCAAGGATGTTGCAATAACATGGGGACATGAAACAAGATGTCAGAGTACAGGTGGAAATGTAGGACTCCATGATTAAGAGAATCAGCTTGGAAAGACTGATACCCTGATAAGCACTTTGAGTTGCAGATTAGTAGGCCATATATGATATAAATTCTGATTTAAGGTTCTTGAAAAAATTGTGTTGGAAATTTGTTTTAGTCAAATTTAAACAAAATGGTGCTATCACTGCATTTATAAGTGGTTCAGAACTATGCAATTTTCTGTCCTTCAAATGAAGAAAGAAGAAAGAGTTTATTCACAATGAACAAGTTTCCTAAAAACATCAACTGCATAAGTTAAAGAGATTAGTCTAAATATCTAATTTCCTTTGGAAATTACATAGGAAAGTGAAGTATATGAAAGAGTATGAAAATTACATGAAAAAATGCATGGGCTTGGAAGATTCTTGAATTAAAAATTTCAGAAAACATTTCCAAACTTTCTGGAATGTAAACTATCCCACTTTCTTATAATAATCTAATTTTCCTTAAAAAATGTGTAGAATCCAAATCTGAAATTTCATTTCAGAAATTTTCTCTCTTTCAGGCTAACACACACAGAAAGCAAGAGAAAGTTGCATTGAGTGAAAGCAGAATTGTGTCCTGAGCAACTATCACTTTTCTTTCTTGAATTAAAGCTCTCAGAAACTGTATAATAGCATAAGTTTAAGCAGCACGTAAAGCAAACTTCACGTGAAAGATCCGGAAATTAAAAAAACCAAAAAATCAAGAAGTGTTTCCCTAACTACAGGGTAAAACATCTGCTGAAGTACTGCTGCTCAGAAACTTCCTGTAGTCATAACTTGATTTATCCAGTTTTCTAGCCTCACTAAACGTGTTTTTTTAACATCTCCTTGGTCTGCAAATCTGCATCAAGCCTGTTCAATATCTTTGTGAGATCAAAAACTCGAAGTGATTGCAATCAGAAACATAAACAAAATAGCAATCTTTCCAGTAAAGTAATCATAGCTTCGTGTGCACTGAAATCAGTCATGCCAAGACTGTATCACTTTTATTCCTCAGGAGTCTATTAATGTTAGAAGGTATCAAATCAAAGTTCCCAACTGTGTAACCCAACTGGGACAAACACAAACCGTTCCATGCTATTAAAGGCTAAATCTATGATGCAGACACCAAATCCAATTTGTGTAAAACAAGTAATTTCACACAGTACTGTGAGCAAAACAACTGAGACTTGCAGGTGGGGTGATTGTTTATCTCCTCTGCGAACACAAACACATTTCTTACACACACACAGCTTAAATACATGGTTTTTAAAATCACGTATTCCCAGTTTTAGATTCAGGGAAAAAGAGATGGGCCCACTTCACCAGACTGAAACACTACAATTATGACTTCCATCAAAGTAAGCATAGACTGAATAGTGTCAGAAGAAGACATTATTTTTATCATCTCTCTACTAGACTTCTGTTCTAAAACTGTATTGCAACACGCCAACAAAATCCTGCTTGGGGCATTTTGATGGCATGGTTCTCTGAACTCCACTTTACTTGTCACAGAAAAAATACTGCTCCTGCCTAAACAAAATGTATTACAAAACAACGGTGTAACCTGTTCTTTTTCTCTCTTCCTCATGTAATTTGAAACTGTTCTTTCATTACCTAAATACATAAGACACGCTTATTATCCTACCAGTCCAGATGTATTCAGCTTTTTTTTTCTTTCCCAGAGGTTCTGGATTGCTGATGGAATTTAGGTATCTAATGTTAAAAATCTGTCATCTAGAGCTATACACACTTACATCTATTTTCAGAACAAAAATTTACTCATAATTGTTGCCTAAGAGTGTGTGGGTATGTTTGTTTGCTTGTGTGTTTGTTTTCACAAGATGCCAACCTTAGTTTTGACACATCAGATTATCAGAACAGAACTGTATGGCTTTACAGAAAAGCCAGGATTTGAATTTTAAGAAAAAAACCCTTGCATGGGCTCAAGGAGTTAGTCAATAGGACCCTTTGGGAAACTGCTCTCTGGGCAGCACAACTGTCCCAGGAAATTGCCCTCAAGAAGCAGAACAGAGCTGCAGATCTCTAAGGACACTTTCCATACAGCACAAAAACGAGCCATCCCCAGGTAAAAGAAATAGTGCAAGGAAGGCAATAGACCACCATGGGTGAGTGGAGACCTGCTGGTTAAACTGAAAAAAAGCAGAAAATGCACCATCAGTGAAAAAGGTACAGGTAACCTGGGCAGAGTTTAGGGACACAGCCCAGTCATGCAGGATGGGGTGGGGAAAGCCAAGACAAAGAAGGAGCTGAACTTGGCAAGGGAAACAAAGAATAATGAGAGGGGCTTCTACAGGTATGTCAGTGAGAAAAGGAAGGTTGAAGAAAGCATTTACATCATCTGGTAGGCAAGGCTTGCAAACTGGAAATAAGGTACAAAGAGAAGGCTGAGGTACTCGACAACTCACCAAAGCCAAGTGCAAAGGCCTGCACCTGGGCTGGGGCAGCCTCCAGTAGTAACACAGGCTGAGAGATGCACAGATCAGAAACAGCGTTTTGGAGAAGGACTTGGGGGCCTGGTGTGTGAAAGACTGGACAAGAGCCAACAGTGTGCACTCACAGCCGAGAAAAACAATCACGTCCTGCATCCAAAGCAGTGTGGGCAGCAGGGCAAGGAAGAGGATTCTGCTCCTCTGCTCTGCTCTGGTGAGACCCCACCTGCAGTGCTGCATCCAGCTCTGGGGTCCCAGCACAGGAAGGACATGGACCTGCTTGAGCAGGTCCAGAGGAGGCCACACTGTTGATCAGAGGGCTGGAGCACCTTTCCTGTGAAGAAAGGCTGAGAGGGCTGGGGATACTCAGCCTGGAGAAAAGAAGGCTCTGAGGAAACCTTATTGTAGGATGCCTGTAAGAAAGATGGGGACAAACTTTTGAGCAGGGCCTGTTGTAATAGAACAAGAAACAATGTTTTCAAAATAAAAAGAATGTTGATTTAGATGAGATATAAATAAAAAGATGTTTACAAAGAGGATGATAAAACGGTGAAAGAAGTGTCCCAGAGAGCTGGTAGCTGCCCCATCCCTGGCAACATGCGGGGTCAGGTCAGAGAGGGCTCTGAACAACCTGATCTACTTGAAGATGAACCTGCCCAGGGCAGGGGAGTAGGATTAGATGACCTCTAAAGATGCCTTCAAATCAGAACTATTCTATGGTCCTATGATTCACTGTTTAGGATCAACCAGGAGAGGCCACTTCAAAAACCTGAACTGACAAAGTAAAAAAGGCAATACTCTGTTTCTGTTCAAGATACATCGGATGATTAAACAGTGAAGCAAAACTTTCTTCATTGCTTTGGCTGATGCAGAAGACAGATAACATTTTGGCCTACTCTCTCCTCAGAAAGAATTTTTTTTTAGGCTATGCCTAATATTTGAGGAGATAAGAGACATTTCACTTAATCTTTCAAACTCATGGCATATGATTTTATAGTGATCATTGGAGAGAGATATGTCATATAGTCCACCACCTAACTTGTTTAGCCTTCTTTTTCTCCAAAGGTTTTTAGTACTGGAATCAAAAAGTGTACTAGAGAGTTACAAAGATTATGCTCTATCTCACTTTCAAAATGCAATTTCATAATAGATTTTTAAAATGTATTGTTCTCAAAATGTTTTGAAATGCCCTTAAATAATACATTTCACGCAATGAATTGCACATAATCTGTTTCTAACTTTTCATTTGTGAAGTATTTTTTTCCCAGGATAAAGTAAATATATCCATAAAATATCAGTGGGATAGGAAAACTATTCCCTGCCCTTCCTTATGGGAAACTTAGGGGATTTTTTGCTTTAATTATAGTTTGGACTCTAGACAATCACACCATGCGTAAGAAACATGACCAGAGGCTCTGCTTATATTTTCTTCCACTGGAATTAAAAATAAGATACAGTTGTGCAACTTTGTGGAACTGGCTGAATTTCTCACACAATTTCAAATCCACACATTTTGCACGTCATTGTTATGAGAAAAGACAGAAAATAAGTGTAATTATTCCTTCATTATATTCAAACAGTGGTGATTTCTGTGTGCTTTTATGAGGAATCAGCTTCACTGCAGACCTTCACTGGTAGTTGTTCTACATCACTTTTCCGTGACTACAGGTTTTTGAATGGTTGTTCCTTCACCAAAAAAGAGATGACTATATTGACCCTCCCAAGGTCAACAAATTGACCTTCTTCTCTGCAGATTTTGATTTGCAAAGTACTTAGTTACAAGAGAAAAGTAATGATACAAAAATATGCAATGTGAAAATAATTTTACAAATTAATTCAGACATGATTTGGATCCATGATTCCCTACGATGTGGTAGACACCAGGGGGGATACTGATGAATTATATCACACATTATGATCCCTTTTGCTCAAAGTGAAAAATTCCTGTATTTTGCCTATTAGCAAAAAGAGATTTAAATAATATTCTTCAGATTTGAAGTCTAAAAACTATGCCACAGTGGATCCAAAGAGAGATCAGTCCAAAGGCAATCTTTCATGGTTCTCATATGAGGATGCTCATTTAAAGCACAGAGAATGTTTGATATTTCCTTGTGAACATTAGGCAAGAAGTACATTTTTATGGCATTAAACTGAACTCTTAAGGGTCTTATGCTTGCAAGAGTAGAACCGATAGAGTAGTTAATGAGCTATAAATTCAACTCGGAGACTGCATTCAAACACTGCAAGTAATTTCTCATTCTGTAAGGAAATATTTTTCTAAGAAGTGATACAACTTTAACCCAGTGTTTCATTTCTCTTATTTTAATTTCGGTATTTAATAATGAAAAAAAATTATCTTGAGAATTAAATGCTTCAAAATATTCCTATAAAGTTGCACTTTGCAGTGGTTTTACTTTCAGATTCTGCTTTTATTCTAGTCAATGATATGAAAAGGGATACCTCCTTGATTACACAGTCCAAAACACTCCAACTGTATGTAGAGGAGAGTTACTACCAACAAAGATATCCACTTAGGGCTTAGTAGGGACTAAATTTACATGTCTATGATTGATCTTATGTTCTCGGCCCTCAATGCTGTTCATCATATTTTCAAGTAAAAGAGAAAATAAGTGCTTCAGAGCCTGGAACCATGACCTTTAAACCAAGGCCAATAGTGAAAAACAGCCGAATAATTCTTCCAATTTACCACATGGGGAATGTTGCATTTAAGATGCCTTCTTATTTAAGTTATACTGTGGACATAGCTTGTTTGTCATTAAAATGTAAAAGGTACCAGGAATTTACTCAGCTCTACTAAATTACTTCTGAGACTTTTATTTACTTGTACTGAAATGTAGCCACCTAATGCATCCTTAAAACTCTGTTCCAGACTTTTCCAGACCAAGGCAAAACGTAGTCTCTGACATTAAAGTCCTAATAAACTTAAACCCTCCCCCCGTGCTAGCTCTGCATATCTGATATTCGTAATGCTGAAACCTCAGCTCAGTGGACAACTGCACATGTGCCTTACCTAACCCTGCAACTTCAATGAGAGAGACGAGACGAGACTTCAAAACTGATTTTCCCCCAGAGATATCTTTCCTTCAAGGTGTGCTTCACCATTCCTTCCGACGTGTTCTGCTCGCAGAGCGGCAGGCGGAACCTCCTGCGAGGCAGTGCGGGCAGAGCTCCGGGTCGTGCTGGCAGCCTCCTCCACTGAGGCTGCACTCACAGTGAAAATGTCTACCCAAAGACTGTCCTAGGGGAGTGAAATGTCTGCCTTGTCATGAGGAAAGCCTACAACTACGCCTTAAAAAGGCAGATTGAATCTTGTCTCCTGTCTTTTCAAAGATACGCAGCCACTGGCATTGTAAAGGGGTACTGCACCTTCATTAATATAAGAAATTCATTTTTCTGCTATGTGGAATGTTTTAAGAAGAATAAATAACAAGGAGGGAAGGCTGGTGCAACACAATTCTTTGAAACCCAATACAAAAGGACCTACTGGGCAGATAGGCAATTGTTCAACACTCTAAAGGATTTCTTTAAATGGATGGTTCAGCACAACACTGATCAAAACTCAAGCAGAGACAAGTATTTGTTCTCCTTCATCTTCAGACATAGTTATTTTCCCCATGGAAACAAACTTTCAAATTAACTTAAAAACTCACAGAACTCACAGCAGTGCTTAGTAGACATATGCACACACTCTTACGTGTAGAAAATCAATCCTTGCTGGGCAGCCGCGAGTAAGAATTTAAGACTGTGCAAAACCAGAATAATAACATAAACATGCAAGTGAGTTTGTTTCTGCCATTAATGATGAAAATGTTGAATAATTTAAATCAGGTACCCAATCCATAGCAGTTGGAAGATATGCTGTGTCTCAGAGAACACCCTGCTTCTGGCCAGCAGCCAGAATTAAAATAGGTTTTTGACTTGATAGTCTGATTGCACAGACTGATTCTGGACTGCAGAATTAAACTCTGCATGCAATTTAGATGTATTACCTTGATTTAGAGTTTAATAGACACAGTTTTGTATAATCTACTTAGTTTCTATCCAAGAGAAAAAGCTACTAGCTGAATTCAGTTAAGATGGCAATTATTTGGTATTTTCATAGTGCTAAGCACTATTCAAACATAGGTTAGAGAGAGGAAAAAAAAGGATCCGATTTGTACCTGAAGTCTAATGTATTTGAACAAAATATTTTTATGAATATAAATGATACTGGTGTTTTACTTCTGGTATTATTAAAAATATTACCGCATGCCAGACTGATGTTTCCTGAATCAGGATGAACACACAGCAATTTCTACTAGCTAGTTTAGCAAATTTCATAGTTTGTGTATCCTATGTAGAGCAAGGTGAACAGAAAAAATGAATAATGTCGTTGGTTGATAATGTTGCAGGAAACAACCTGGTATGGGACCCCTAAAATAAGAAGACCCATAGTAAGACAGATTAATACCTTTCACAAAACCAGATATGAGAGTCTCAGGTAAGAAATTGCTTGTTCTGCCTCTATTGAGACTATGACTTGCCTTTTCTACAGGCGGGAGTTTGTGATGGTGAAATAGAATCATAGCATCATAAAATCATAGAATCATGGAATGGTCTGGGTAGGAAGCGATCTTTAAAGATCATTTAATTTCAATGTCCCTGCCATGCACAGGGACACATTCCACTGAACCAGGTTGCTCAGAGCTCCATCCAACATGGCCAGGAACAATTCCAGGGATGGGGCATCCACAGCTTCTCTGGGCAGCCTGCGCCAGTGCCTCAACACACTCACAGTAAAGAATATCTTGCTTACGCCCAGTCTAAAGCTACACTCTTTCAGTCTAAAATCACTGCCCCTTGTCTTGTCACTACAGGTCCTTGTAAAAAGTCTTTCATATGTCCCTTTTATATATTGAAATAAATTAATTCATTCTCTTGCTGTATCTTTTTTCATGATGACATCAGAACACAGACAAGGTAGATGTACATAGCAAATAAATGGATAAAGCATACTTGAATAAGGTTAAGTGAAGTGTATTATCAGTGAGGCCACTGAAAACAGAGAAACAACTTCTCAAAGATGTGAAACCTGGCACATTCATATGTATCACAGATGCAGTGCTGGACTAAGCACGAACCTGAATATAAAATGGATATAAGTATTTGTGAAAAACTATCTTTTTCCCAGAAGTAGTTTTAGATTGAGTGAGTTCATGATCACATTTATTTCTAAAACACTTTATAGTGCTTGGTCTAGAGCTCAGTGTTTACATATTTATATTTTGTTATTTGCTTACTGTATGTGTGAATACATATACCCACACACACTCTAACATCCACAAAAATGAGTCCCCAGGGAATTCCGACCATAAGATTTCTGCAGCGACTTTGACAAAAAGTGTGAAACAGCCCTTAGTTATAAGAATTGGTGGGATTTTTGCTTTCACTTTTATGTTTTGTTACAAAATTATTAAATCTTCCCTTTATTTTTTATTTTCTACTCTGGGCATCAGCCTGAGTTCTGCTTTGGGAACTTGTGAGAGAATAAAGTCCACGACTGTTGCCAAACATCTGGAAACCCTCCGACGGTCCTTGTGGCTTCCTCAGGCAAAAGATCAGGTTAGGGCAGCCAGAAGGCTGTGGACCAAGAAAGCTCCAGCATTTTCTAATGGACATGCTGCTACCCTTGATTTGGGTGCCTGTAGCCTTATTTGCAACTGATCTCTCTTGAGGCAGGGCCAAGCCCCTGTGAACTGGTCTCTGGGAAAGGCCTATCCAAGAACCAGACCAAGAGTACAGCCAAGCTTGTGCAGCAGCTTCTGCAAAGAGGATGCAAAGAAAGGGTCCTCAGATTAATTTGTTCCATCAAAAATAGTCTCAGGTATGGTGGTGGCACAGGACAGAGTTATTTTCTCCAGGGCTGGAGTAGCTGCCCCTGTCAGAGCAGAGGCTTTGATGCAGATGGAGTTTTCAGTGGTGGATGCAGCTCTTCAATTCACAGGCTGCAGTGCTCATTCTTGATGCCAGGAGACACGGCCTTTTTTCCTCTAGGTCTGTGGTCTTGGAGAGCTGCACTACCAAGCACAGGATTACGTATTTGGTGAAAACAACAGTATTGTTGGAGATAGCCCATCAAGATGAGTGCTATCATTAGTTTTTCCCAGATTAGGGCAATTTTGTGGTAAATTCCACAAAAAATGCGAATGGATGGGTCAGACCTATGTGCACAGGCCCTCATCCTTATGGAGAATTTTAACCATTGTGACACCTACTGGAGGGACAACACAGTAGGGCATAAGCAATCCTGTAAGTTCCTGAAGTGCATTGACTAGAACTCGCAGACTGAAGTAACACAGCAGACAGTGAGGAGAGATGCTGTGCTGGACCTCATACCAGCAAAAAGGTACTCTGTTGGGATGTGAAGGTCAAAGGCAACCTTAACTGCAGTGACCACGAGCTGCTGCAGCTCTAGATTCTGAGAGGAGGGAGAGGGCAGAAAACAAGTCCCAGGATCCTGGCCTTGAGATGAACAGACTTTGGCCTCTTTGGAAATCTGTTTCAAAGGGTCTCACAGTAAGACTAGAGGGAAGAGTGGCTCAAGAAACCTGGTTAATATTCAGGAATTGCTCCTCCAACCTCAATGAATGCGGCAGGCAACCTGGTGATACAGGAAACGGAAAAAGCTGAAGTACTGAGTGTCTTCTTCAGTCGCAGACCCCAGACACTGGGAGGAAAGTCCGGAGGAAGGAAGTGGAAGACGATATGGTCACCAGTTCATGGATCCTGACAGTGCGTACTCACAAATGCTGCGGCAGCTGCATTGACTGATGTCATTGCAGAATCATAATCTTTAAACAATCAGGACAACTGGAAGAATTGTCTGTGGACTGGAGAAAAGAAATGGTCACTCCTGTCTTACAGCATAGCAAGAAGGAGGATCCAGGGAGCTACATGCTCATCAGCTTTCCCTTGATCTTTGGGGCTGTAATGCACCATTTATTCCAGTCACATGAAGGAGATGAAGATGATGAAGGGCAGCCATGCTTGACAACCTGATCACCTTCTTTGAAGAAATGACAGATTTGGTAGATGAGGGGCAAGGAGTGGATATTCTGTAGACCTCTCTAAGGCCTTTGACACTGTTTCCCACAAGATCCTTGTAGATAAGCTGATGAAGTATGGGCTGGAGGAGCAGACAGTGAGGTGAATTGAAACTTGGTGGATGACTGGACCCAGAGGTTTGTGATCAGTGGAAGGTCAGCAGCTTGTGGCATATTTCAGGGTCCAGTCCTGGGTCCAATCCTGCTCAACATCCTCATTAACGATGTAGAAGGTGGGACTGCATGTAGGCTCAGCAGGTCAAAGCAGGTGATCCTTCCTCTCTCCTTACTGCTTTTGAGGACACATCTGGAGTCACGTGCCTGAATCTGGCTTCCCTAGTACAAGAGAGGGATGCACATACTGGAGAGTATCCAGCAAAGGGTCACTAAGATGATGAAGGGACTGAATCACCTCATATATGAGGAAAGGCTAAGGGAGCTGGGATTGTCCAGCCTGAAGCAGAGAAGGCTCAGAGACGAGGCTTGTTTTAAGGCTTGCTTTGTTTTGTTCTGAATACTTGCAGTATTTCACCCATATCAACAATGGAAACAGCCATGTGAGGTCGGTGTTGCTTTCGTACAACATTGTTAATAATTTCCTGTGCTCTACTTTACCACTGAATTGAACCTGTGGATAGAGAAAGAACATACGCTACAAAATGACTTACCCTCCTTCTTCAGAATATTTGTGACCAAAGGCAAGGATGTCAGATGCTCGGCCACTGCCATCGCATATCACAACAGGAACAGGAGGGGTGTCTCGCAGGTACTCCAGGACAATGGAGATGACATTGGGACCTCCTTCCACAATAAGGGCCACGACTGGAACCCCTTGACCAATTCCTGGAGCAAAAGAAAGAAAGAAACAAACCAAACCAAACGAAAACAGCGCAAAACAAAACAACCAACCAACGAACCAGATTAAAAAAACCACACACACACACAGAATAAATAAATAAATAAATGCAACAGAAAAGAAACAAAAGAACGCAAAGCCAGCAAGGCAAACAAAACATAACAGAAGACAGAAGAAAAAAAATATCAGACTGAAATAACTGCAATGTGACTGTACAGTGTCATTTTAGAGAAAATGCATTCAGAAAATCACATATTTTAAAGACAGATGGGACCAGTGTAGTCTTGCCATCAGTTCCACTGCATAAACCAGTATTTTCTAGAATTATCTTCTGTTTTAAATGCAATAGTTATGTTCAAATACACTATGATTTTTTTTTCTTTTAAAGATCAAATCTTGTTTTGAAATCATAAAGATGTTATTGCATTTCTTCCTAACATGTCCATAATCAAGAAAACAATATGTAATCTTGCTCGTAGTCTAGCTTTTGCAAGATGTTAGTTTCCCATCATTGGGTCTTCCAATAGTCCTGCTTGCTGTTTCAAAATCACCTCTATGATATTTTGCCCGCTGTATTGGATCCACTTTGAGGTTGCAGCTGGGCAGCCCTTTAACCTTCCCTTCAACAAACTAAACACATTCTGTTACAAGTCAGTACCATACTTGTTTTTCAATTCTAGTCAGTCTCACAGTTTTTCTCTGAATTCTCTCCAGTTTTGCAGCGTACTCCTTGATTTGCAGACCCCACACCGGGGACATTGCTCCAAAGAGAGCTGAACTAGTGCCTAACTGAAGGAGAGGCATCTTCATTTTAAGCACTTCTGGTGCAATTAAATGGAAGCTCTCTGCAAAAGTTGCAGGAAAGTTGCTGCCAGGAAGGTTGTGTGGCTTTAGAGAAAGGCAATCTGACACCAGGCTGGTGTTAACATAGCTGAAAAAGCTTTTATGGTATTCCCTTCTTGACCAGTTGAGACTGGGGACATCCAAAAGGGCTCAGGCAATAGAAGAAGCTGAACGTTTACTATTAGCACTTTTTCCCGGCAGAAACTCTTTTTTTTCCTTTTAAGCTAGCTTTTTCTAAGAAAACCTATATGCATTCTGCACAAAATTCTGACATTTCACTGGAAAACAAAAATAAAAAGAGTGTCCTAGACTGTTAATAGCTGGGTTGGAAAAAGTTGCATGAAGCCAAGTGACAATTGTTAATATGTCTGCTCAAGTTTGCATATAGAGACAGTTCAATTTTCAGAAGCAAAGGTAAGCCTGTGAGGCTGGAACATCAAATCTGGTTAGACCCTCTAGAAACACTCACAGATCAAACGATTTTAAATAATTTTAAGTACTTGAACTACTGTCAAAAATGAAATGAACTATTCAAGAAAGAAAGAAAGAAAGAAACCTAGTTCGCATATATAACAGGAAAATATTCTAAGCTCTTCCTGAACCCTTTTGCAAGCAAACATCATGTTTCCTGAAGTGATTCTCATCATGCCTTGTTATGTCTCTATCTACTGTTAGCTTGTGGCTTTTTTGTTATATAACTTAAGTAAAATGTGTGGTGCTTATTTATGTTGAGAAAACTACAGGTAGAATTATAAAATGTAGGCTAATGAAAGAGCATAAGAAGGGTGGAATATAACAAGGTGATTAACAGAACGACTTGCACAGAGATCAAGGGTTAATTTTTTCTAATAATATCAAGGACTTCCCTGAAATGCTGTTCTACCCAATCTAGACAGCTGCTAATAAGATAACATTAAGGAGTATTCTTAGTAATGTGTCAAATTGGGTCTGGATGACATTGAGGATTACTAGAAAATGAGAAAGTTCACAATTTGAGTTGCAAAGTAATTTACTTGCTGTTTCATAAATCCTTCTGAAAACTGGGAACTCGCTAGGAGGAAATACTGGAAAAGCTGATGACAAGAGAACTGTTTTTGGTATAGCAAGACCACTAGGAAAAGTCATGATCCTGGAACACACACAGCAAAACATTTTCAGTAGGAAACAGAGGCAATTCAGTGCCATTGTACAAGCCACTCAGGAAATTCCATCCAAAATACTATCTGTACCTGTGCTCAGGCTTGTTCAGAAAGAACAAACTGGAATTAATGGAGGAAAAAACCAAAAGGAGTGTATGGGGAATAGACTTCATCCTATGAGACAAGATTCAATGAATTTGGCTCATCTTCCTTAGCAAATCAGGGGGTGAAACACACCATGACTGAATACTCCCATGACATACAGCACATTAGAAATGAACAGTTTTAGATGGAGTTCAGAAGGTTCCTGGTTATCAGAGGAGTGAAGTCTTTACAGCCCTCTTGTAAGACTAAAAGGGAAAACTTCTTGTTCTGAAATGATGCTCTGATGCTCACTAAGCATAATAATTGCAGTTGCCTTATGCATCTCAAAGTGTTCCTGAAGCAGGTTCTGTCCTTCTGCTGGAAGTCTGTTCATTCCCAGTGTATTCTACTGGATATTGATCAGCTAAATAATTCTAATAATATAAATAATTATGGTTAGTCTAACTAGCTGAACTATTTTTGCCTTTTTGGGCTAATTGAATACATGTCTAAAATTCCTCTTGCAACCTTTGACTTTCCTTTTAAAATTTTTTAATTTTTTTTTTTTTTTAATTTAAGCTGTTGCAGTCGCAAGAGTTGCCTGGCATACAAAAGTTCTCTGCAAGCGTTCTAGTTGTGTTTCACTGTGTTTAATCAGACGGCAGATTTTCTGTTCTCTGGTTCTTTAGAAACACATTCAGCATGAAAACAATCCTCTCATTTGAGGCTAATAAAATAAAAGAACTTTTCTCCAATTCAGACTTCAATTAAGCTTTGTGGCCTTAAGTTTAAAAAACCCCCAAACTCATGTGAACCTTGGTTTTTCATGTACAACAAAGTTCCAGATTGAACTGCAAGTCTTTTATCGTTCTGGTATATTTCTTTGTGAGAGAGGAAAGATTTAAACACAAACTTGATTTCTATATCTCATTTTCCTTTGGGAAATTCTCTCTAAGTTTCAGCAAACAGATTTTTTTCTAAATTTTAATTTTCATTGTTATTCATAAATAATTTTGGTTTGGAAAAATCTACTGTTTCTTTAGTTTGGAGGGCAAATTATTCCAGCTGATTTCTGGAAGTAGAAATAATATTTAAAATCAGTTAATTACACTTTGTTGATATTTCTTCAAAGTATAACCACTGCTGGCTTTCAGGAAAGTTCTCTAGACTACACCTGTCTGAATCCTAATGTTATGAACTTCCATAGATTTATGATAATTAATTTCTGAGCAGTGATGGTATCCACAGCATGAAAGAAAGTTAATAGATGTGGTGAAATAACAAAAGGTCAGGCCTGCTTGAGCACCTTGGAGTTTCAAAAAAGGGGTAAATGGAAATCACCACATCCTCAGCTTTCTATGATGTTCCAAATCATATTTAAATTAGTTATGACATAATATTAATTTCAGAATAAAAACTTAACTACTTATACCAAGATGTCTGTAGCTCAATAACTCTCAGCCAAAATGCAGAGTAGGCTTGAATTAAACTTTTAGATGTCTTGACACCAAAAATTCCTGGATGCTTCCCTGCCGCTAAATATTAGGAATTTGGAAATGAATGCAGAAGGTCTGCAGAAAAATTTCAGTGCTTCTGAAGACATTGACCGACTATATTGACACTGCATTTATAACTATGTTGAATATGTAAAACTGAGAACTGACTGTGCTTTGGCCTTAATGTAACACTGGGACAATTTGGAGAATGCTGACATGTGTTGCCAGCAAGAACCTCTGACTTTGACAAAAAGGTAGCTGATTTAACCTCTCTTTAACTGCTAATCAAAATGTGTTTCCTACTAAATCTCCTCAGAAATAAAGGAATCCGAAATTCCCTGTAAGATCTCTATTTCAGCTTATCCATGCACAGTATACAATAGTCTGCAAAGAAGGGGCTGTCAGTGCCTGATAGATCCACAGGGATCTATCATTTGGAAAGATAATGTCAGGCTGTGAGGTGAGATGCTAAATGCAGAGGTAATACATTCCTTACAATGTCAAGGACATCATTACAAAAAGAGTTTCTTGCTTGAGTTGAGATTGTCAGAAATGAGGCAGTGCCAAAGATAAAACCTTGCTGATATAAAAGTGGAGTACTGGAACTGCTGTTTCCTAGCACGCATCTAGAAGGTGGGAATTTTATGCCAAGCACTGAAATGGGCAGTCCAATAAATCAACAAGGAAAAAGATTTCCCTTCATGTGTTTTTGTGGAATTTACAAAAAAATTGCTCTAGTCTGGGAAAAATTAAGCATAGCACTCATCTTGTTGGGCTATCTTCAACAACACTGTTGTTTTCACCAAGTAAGTACTCTAAAAGTACACAACCTTAAAAATTGTGTGTTTCTCATTTAATTAACTGGAAAGAGAGTAGCATTAATGCACTACACTGAAATATTGCACAATCTGAAACTGTTGAGAAACTTTTTTGGTACAGGGCAATGCATTGTTATCAGGAAAGACTCTCTATCACCTGGTGTTGTCTTCCAAATATAGGAGAAAGTACAATTCATTTTCACGTATCACAGTACTTTTTTCTGTTTCCTAGAAGGCACTAAATGACATGTTAATCAGCTTTTTATTTAATGTCTTTTGTAGATAAACCTTTTAAGTTCAAGTGAATTATTTTTAAATATCTGAAAAATTGTAGACATCTGATAATTACTTAGAGGATTTCTTTTTACATTTACTTAGTTCACTTTTTTCAGCATTTCTAGGATGAGCTTTGGTTTCAAAAAATCTTTTTTCCTTTTCCTTTTGGAAGATAGAGGAAACTTCTTGTTTAGTAGTATATCTGTGGACTTGAAAATAGCTGTGAATTCTGACTAATGTGTTATCACTGTGATGTTTACGACTTAGTTCACTATACGTATAGTTCAAGATGATAAATATCTGATTGCAAAATCAAAGGTCTTCCAACTTAAGAGTGGCATCTGCATTTTCATTCTGTGCTATTAAAAATAGTTTGTTAGGCAGAGAGGAGATTTTTTTCCCTCAGATTTTGAAAAGAAATATTAAGTGTGTATTCAATGGTAGGTATGTGTGAAACATCTTGTACTAACTGGCATATTACTATTCAATAAGCTCTTCAATTCATATACTGAATTCTTAATATTTCTGCTATAAATGCAAAAATATGGGTAGCCTCTCACAACTTCATTAATAGAATACAGGGAAAAAAAGTTATTATTTTCACTTAATAGAATGATTCATGCAAAAAGAAGAAAGAGTACCAAAGACCTGAGGCTCGTCACTATCCTGATTTCGAAAACAATAACTTGTATTTTGAGTATTTCAGTAAATATGGATTTTTGCAGGGTAGATTAGACTGCTTAGTGTTTCACAGTGTCAGGTATTGTGGATACTGCTGGTAAAATTAGACTGCAATATTGTGTGAAAGATTTATGTAGTCAACTTAAGGCTTCATTACTGTGTTATTGCCTTTGTGGTCAGCAGCAAAGCCAGTGAGACTTTCCGGCAATTGCGATTCCAGGAAAGTATGTACACATCAGAACATTTTTCCCAATGTGCAACAAATAGCACTTGTAGGCCTTCATGTTAATATACAAAAAAATAATATCATTTTCCCCTTGACACAGCTGTAATGCATAAATACGTAAATTAAACTAGAAGAAATGAATGAATTTGGAAATGGAAGGAAGGAAAAGCTGCACACCGTCTGTGTTGTGTTAAAAGGGACTAAAAAATATCTACCATGCTTTGCGGAAGCCCTACTTTGTTTTCCCAGTTCTTGGAAAAACATGAATATTTTATACTGTGAGTATATTTATAAATAATGTATAACTGTCTCATAAATTATTACTAATTCTTTTAGTGAAGAGCTAAGCATGAGTTACCCACACTTTTATAGACCAACAAGTGAATAAAATGCCTCATTTACTACAAAATGCGTTTACTACTCATGTTTTAAAGCATGGTTATAAGAGTAACTGGGACATACTATGTTGTATACTATCTGTAAGTGCAGCCCTGAGTTCAGTCAAATAAAACAGAGGCTCTAGTTGAGTAAACCAGACAGAACTGTGTCTAATTTCAGTATCTTAACACTGGGTGGTGGTAGGCACATCTGAGTTGATTTCATGCTGGCCATCTTTGCTCCTTCATCAGGTCGGACACTTTGGAGTGAGTTGTCCTGTGTTCATTTCCTTTTCCTACCTGGCAATTTTGACTGGAGAGTTTGGTGATTATTTGGGTTTGTTTGGGATGTTGGGGCCTGTGTCTGTCCTGCTGGAGGAGTTACTGCACTGCAGCTAGCACAGGAGTGGCGCGCAGCTGGAAATGCGTGTCACACCTCATGCACAACGTGCAGCTGGAGAGCAAGATCTCCAGAGGCTGGATGCAATGGAGGAACATCAGGCTTAAGGTGCATGTAAGACAGTCACTGTGTATGTACTGAGAGATCCCAGACTGTCCCAGAGAAGGGGCAGAGTAAGCCTGCACAAACCTTCACATGGTGCATGTGCAGTCAACTCGACAGCTCAACGTCCTTTCCTAACGAGGCACACACTGCTCATCTGTGCAATGCAAAACAGGATTCTCAGCCTTCCTAGAAAACCTGAGCCTACCCTAGGCACGTACAGGGATGTATGAGGCATCACTGAGCTGGAAGGGCTCTTCAGGTCTTCAGGAAAGCAGGTATATTTGCATGATCAAGGAGCCTCTATAGTTTTGCACATGCCTACCCTCCAGGTCCACAGATAGCTAAATCTTCGTGGACCCAGATGTACTGTGGATGGTGGTGTACATAAATTAGCAGGTTTGTCCACGGGTCATCATATCCCAGGTTTGCATGTGCCTATCTCAGATAATGAGACAACAGACACTCAGCAGTAGAAAATTCCTACGACAGGCTTTAGATTTGTTTCACACCTCTACCTTGTGTACATCTTGCAAAAGTTCTACTGTTTGTGAGCAAGAGCTACCTTTCTAACTGCAAAATTCTCCTAGGATAATGGCTTCTCTTAGTGCTAAACTCAGTGCTCTCTTACCGACTGACAAATAATCAAATCCAAAAATATGAATCAACAGATATCGCCATGTTAGTGTCCATGAAAGTGTTTGCCAGTGCACAGTGCATGGAACGGCATGTAAGTAGACCATTTTGGACAAATGCTCCATAGAATAAAAAACCCCTTAACTGCATCAAACAGATGACATGTTCTCAGATACAGGCTATTAATTCAACAGATGAGGTTATACTTCAGTACTTTTTAATGCAAGGATTTTTTTATCTGGGGTATTTACTAGAAAATCTCATTTAATTTTTAGTGGACAATTGCTAAAAGTGTTATGAAGTTCAATAAAAATACTGATGCATTTACAAGAACTTTGACAGTTTCAAACTACATTTTGATCAAATTTGATCTTAGTTTTAACCTAAATATATATGATGAACTACGATTTTTGGTGTGAAATTGACTAATAAGCCTTATTCATTCGTATTTGAAACATGGCAAAATAGCATTTCCTTAAGAATTTTTTTAAAGGCTTAAGGTGTCTTGAAACTCAAATTAGAACTTAGGGGTTCTGGTAAGTTAAAGAAAAGTGAAGAAAGTCCTTAGCTCAAGAAGTCTGTCTTAGAAGTCCAGTCTCTAGGCTATTGCTGTGCTTCATGGGACAAGCAGAGTGTGCAGCAGTGTGATTTTTTTAACAACGGCTGAAAGAAACACCACATAAAACCAGTGGCTTTCAGAAACATTTCAGTCAAAGTGTTTGCATAGTACTTGGGTATCCTAGTGCAAGCTACCTATGCAGAATGAATAAACAATTAAACATGACCTGGAATTTTAATAAGTAGAAGTCATAGTATAAGCCTAAAAGATTGAGAAAAGTAATTTTTAATTTCTCAACTAATATTTGCCTTACAGTAATACAGAGTCAACAAATATTGCTCTTTGGCTTTTAATACAGCATGTTGAACCGCAGGGTAAGTGATGCTTAAATAGATTTAAAATGGTATTGGATTTACAACAATTGTTAAAAGGTTTGACCACACAAATGTGTCTGCTTCACCTCTGGACATCTATGTGGTACTCCCTATGGCCCCAACTAGCTCAGAAAGGGTAAGTGATGAGAGAGACCATCCTAAAATAATCCAGATCCCTCATGTTAGGTTACATTGAAATAACATTACAACTTGGGTTTTTTTCTAGGCAGTTGTTTTCAGTCTTTTTGGAAACACCATCTGATGTGTATGAAACCTTTTTGGCTAAAATATCAACAGCAAATAGCAAAGAGATTAGACCACCTTCACATACAATATATCTGCATGCTCCAGCTCTCCAAATCACAGCTGCAATATGTTTACCACTAGAACAATTACATTATTAACTACAAAGAGGACATAACTGGAAAAAAGGGAATGTATCTTGCCTTCACAGGATGATGGAATAGAATGTTGGGTCTTATTACCCCAAAGTACAGGAACATCTCCCAAATGTCGCAACTTGTTCAAACCTACTTTCACATAGCTGCACTTTTTTACAGTCAGCTTTCCCTCTTCCTCACCCCTTGTCTCCAGCACCTTCGCTAGAGCAGAACCTCGTATTCCAGATATGGCAAAGATAAGATGGGTATTACTTTTAATCCTTCAAGAACTGTTCAGTAACAAAAGCAGAGAAACTTACAGATTAAAAAACAAAACAAAATGAAAGAGAAAGAGAAAAAAAATGTCAAACTCATTCTACTCTTTTCTGAACACCTTTAATAGTTTTTTATATTCAGAAATTCAGAAAAGGTGAACTTCCATTTGTTTGAAGACTCATTAACTGCCCTATATCTAGAGAAATCAAACTGATCTGGTCAACCAATATAACGAAGTCTAAGAATATTGGCTGTGTTTCTGAAATTCACAGAACTATAGGATTAAGTGTGATGGAATGACACACAACCACTACTAATAAAGGAAAGCTCACAACCATTTGACTAATTTTTTTCTTTTCAATTTGTTTTTTGAATTTTCTACTACAGGCTTGTTGAATATGATATGCTATAATTTCTTTTTTCTTTTCCTACTTCCCAAACACCATTTAAAATCTCTATGATGAATTTTATTTTGTTCATCTTTGTTTTTTTCCTTTGTAGTTTGCATTTATTCTCCTTGTTCCCCTTGTTATGCTCACTTCCATTCTGCATTCTTAACTTTATAACTTCCCTTTTGGGAGCTCAGTCACGTTTTCACTTCCTCTCTGTCTCCTTCTGCTTAATCCATAATCTTCTTTTATCTCCTCTATTTTTAATTCTCCTCTTTGCTAAGAGTATGATCGCATTACATTTGTCCCAGTCTGTTCTTCTTTCTCCTCTGCCCTACCTTGATACCTTCATTCTCATTTTTATTTGTTCAGTGCTGCTTCCTCACCTCTCTAAATCTACCTACTGATGTATCTGCCATCCTACCAGACCTGACACTGACAGACAAATCTGTGGACTCAATGCCTGGAACCACATCTTCATTTAGTTTTATCTTCAAACTGGACTGATCAAAAAAAAAACTTCTCAAAAGGAAATTGAGGATGGTAAAAAGAAAAGATTTGTGGTATCTTCTTTTGATTTTCATACTTCTCTTTGCGGAAGGACAAAGTTCAGAGAGTCCTCAGAGGAAACACGACATGGGAAGAGTCTGTGTACAACTAAACCTTGGGATCTGTGAGCATCACAAGCATCCAAGTAGCCACCCACCTGGTTACGTTCTAGACAATGGCAATACGTGGTTCAAAGCTGGCACTTCAAAGACACACACACACACACACACACACAAAAGAACCTTTGTGGATTTCAGTCAAAACTTACCCTATCTGTCCTTGCAGTCAACTGCTTATTAGGTCAGTACCAGAGCACCTAACTGCTTTCACCCTTCTTGGAGCTCATCACCCACATTCTCACATTCTGTCTGATCTTCCCTGGTGCTTTCCCTGGCTCCCTTTGGATGTGAGCACTACCACATATTGTATGCAGCACTATAGAAAGTTACCACATTGTAACATAACCAAACTCCACACTACCTCATATTACATATTGAGGTGTTTTTGCTTGTCATATTTTGCTTATTTTTCAACATATTTGAACTACATAATCTAAGAAAATTTTCCCTTATTCTCACCTGTTTTAGAAAACTACAACAGGTGAGATACAGAACAGCAGAAATTTGGGTAAAGTGGATTCATCCTAAAATAATGTTTCTTCGTTTTGCTTTTGCAGTTTTATGAATTCAATAAATCAAAAATGTCCAAAAATTAGTGAGCTGAAATGACCTGTACTCTTTCTCTTCTACATAAATCATATGAAAATACGTGTTTTAAACAAACTCATCTGTTTAAAGTTAAGTCTGTGAAAGGAATTTATAGATCCACTTGCATGGATCTATTGTGTGCTGCAAGAACGATTTTTAACCTTGTGATTTCTCAGCGCTTTCTGAGATATGTTTGTCTCCAGTCCCTGATCAACAAACATCATGATGCTTTTGATGAAAAAACTCTGAGTTTCCAATCTCTAGCAAAATCTGAAGTGAGTCACACTTCAAACAGGTTTTACTGAAATTTCACAGGAGTCAAATTTTCAATTTTGCAGCAGACTTCCTCTCCTAGGAAGTAGCCTGTACCTAGATCTTCCCAGCTATGTAGTTATGAAAATGCATCTAGGACTGCACAGAACATGAAGGAAAAATCTGAATCAAATGAGAATTCCAATGCAGTTGATGATGGTGTAATGGTCAGAGAAGATGCCAGTGATGACAGTTGAACGTCCCTTTGCCTTCCCAGCCCCCTTCATATATTCTCAGGCATAGGATGACAAAGGGAAGTCCACGGGTCACAAGAACAGATAATGCTGACATATTATGCTCTATAAAGTGCCTCCTCTACTTTAACAAATCACCCAACTTTATCCATCAATTCCTTACTCAGAGGTAATTTTTTCTCACAGAAACTCAACTACATTAACCAGCTCAATAAAGACGAAAGATTAAGTACAAGGACAGAGGTTCCAATGCCTGTGGTCTGTCTGTTTTTCAAACAGCATACAGTGGAGGTAGAGCAAACCTTCAGCATCAAACAGCATGTTTAAAATTAGAATAATTTCATCGTGATAATGAATAGTAAAATTCCACATTAAGTCCTATGTGGTCTAGGAGACAATTCCAGAAATGTACTGCTCAAAAGAAGAGTATTAGTCTCACAAGGTGGATCTATGCAACCTAAGGATTTGGTGGGGTCATCTTTCTCAGAAATATCAACGTGCTTCAGAGTGTAGGAACAGACCTAGCAGTGCAAAGTGGTTCTTGTCATCTTCAAAAAGGCTAAAGAGTGCATTGGTTTAAAGATTTATAAAAAGTTAAAAAGTTTATAAAAGATACAAAAGAAAGCAAAGTACTTCAAACTTTCTGATTTTTTGAAGGGGCTATTTCCAATTAAACATACACTGCCTTTACATCTTCCAGCTCAACATTCTGGTTTCAAATATGTTTTTCGTTACATATCCATATTTTTACATTATTTCTGGCTCTCCTGGAAATGGAATTGTTAAAAATCCAAGAAAAGGGCTTTTTTTTTGCTTTGCATTTTTTTTTTCCCCCATAACTGTTTCTGAAGCAGAACATGTAGCTAATTTTATCAAGAGAAAAGAGTTTTCGCTAGCAGAAAAATATCTTCCCTCCTCATCAGCACAGGCTGGACTCTTGCTGGCTAGGTGACATTATATACACTTGTTATCCTCATTCCTCATGTTAGTGAAGTCCTTTTGCCTCATTTCATTCTTTTCACCTGCCTCTTTCCTTCTCTGAGGTTATGTCTCACATTATAAAATGTCAGAAATCTAACAAGTGAGGGAGCATCTTTTAAATCATTAGAGGAAACATTAGATCTTTCTACATTTTAATCTACGATGGTAGCTGTTAACTCCAATTTGAACATCACTGCCTCACTGAGTAGATTCCATCTATTTCCAAAGCAAATTTCAAGAATGTACAGTCTCTGTCAGATAGTTAGAGATAACAGAAAATTCTGGCAGTCTTCTGACCAGATTTGAATATTTTGATGGATGAAGCCTTCAATATCTGTAAAATATCTGGATTTAAAAATAAAATGTCATTAGCATGTGGTCAGTATGTTTTCAAGGCCATTTGTCAGGTATGCAAATATCACACAAAGCTTATTTATCTTTGAACCACTACATTACTATTTCCTGACACATTCCTCCCTAACTCACGCTGAACACAAATTTTATTACTGACACATACGTGGTGTAAGACATGAAATGTACATGAAAGACAGAAAAAGACTGTATGTTTCCCCAGATGATTATGCATACACAAGAACATGCTGTGAGTGCTTGCTATGCTGTGCTATGGTGTGCTATGCTATGCTACGTGTCACGCCCAGATTCTGATTCTGCTGACAAAATTACACATTCTTTTAAACAAAAACTTACAACATCCTAATTAATTCACAACACCTTTCATTCAAATTAAAAACTTTCATATGTGCAATGTGCAATGATCATTATATATATAAATAAATAATTTGTGTCCTTGTCTTGCTCATCTGCTTCAGTAAGAGCATTCATACGAAGGAAAGTAAGCATTTGCGACAGAAGCGCTTGGCAACCATGCTGTAAGCTCTTTAAGGACTTGAGAATATTTCAGTCAGCAGTAACGATTGAATTAATAGCAACAACTATATCACGTGAAAGGAAAGCCTTAGTGAAAGCAGAAGGAATGAACTGCATATTATAAAAATGCAAACATGAGTGCAGAGCCAAGAGGGAGAAGCTTTAGGTAGGATTTTTGAAGATTTTGCAAGTGCTGGTAGAGGTCCTTTTCATGTAATATGAAGTAATTCTAGACCACACTTCTTAATGGGAAAGCATTGTTCTGTCTAATCACAAAATGAGTGAAACCCACAGCATGTCAACCTACTGGAGTGACTTTGTCTGAAAATGATTAGCAATCCTCAGATCAAATGTATTAGCTGAGGTGCTACATTGGCAATTACTCTAATCTAACCATCTGTGGAGCAGCAGGAATGAATATTTTATGATTTGTAACTTCCAGCACACATTTTGTAGACAGATTTCTTTTATATTTCTGGTTCAAGGCATGACTGACGTGCCCATTGCATTACTCAGCAATGTTCTGTGGAAATGGTAATGATGTACATCTTAGCCAATGACCAGGCCATCCTACAACACATTGGAAAAGTAGTTAGCTAGTGCTTAGGAATGTTATAATTGGAGAATTTGCAATAGGTCATCTCTAGTAATTAGATGCTTCATTGATTTCCTTTCTCTGTTTATAGATTGCATCATCTATTTGGTGACACATTAAGTTCTTGTTCTGTATTGACCACTAGTATTTTCACAGGATGGGGAAAAATAGACTAGCTGCACTCTCACATCTTGAGGGATCATAAGATATCCATTGATTTTTAATCCAGTGACAATACTGGTGAAAATTGTTCTGCCTCTTTTTTTTTTTTTTCAAACAGCTTCTTTGGAAACATTTCTTTGTGCCATTGTGACCCATTGGTAAGAAGGTCTAAATATACAATATTTTGGAAAAAAGAGTTATAAAGGATACAAAAAATTTACAGTGTACTGAAGACTTCCCAGGCATCAGGGAAAGGAGAAAAAGAAAAGAGAAGAAAGTTCTTCTACTCTGTCTGAATAAAATTGAGCATTGAAACATAACACTATAGAATGACTTAAACCAAGGAACACTGTAGATGAGATGAGATGAGATCAAGGGATGCACAAGAACTTTAGAAAAAGAATAATTAAATGCTAGGCCTGCAATATCGTGGCAGGCTATCTCCTGAGGATAAATGCCTAATGAATTTTAGTTATCGTTATAAAGATAATCATTAGATTACTTTCTTTTAAACTGATTTTACCTCTCGAAGACAATAAGGACTTGTATGATTTTTAGGAAAATCAAGTCCAAACTTGAAAAATCCCACATAAATTGCAATTTTTCCACATTCATTCTTAAAAAAGAATTCCAAGGTAAATTATGGCTGTTCAGAGTAAAACTTCCATCTTTTGTTCTAATCAGACAACCATTTCCTTGTGTCACAGACTCGGGGTTACACTGGATGCGCACATGAATGTGGTGCACCAGCATGCTCTTGGTGCACAGGAAGCACGCCAGGTACTCGGGCTACTTTAGAGCATTGTGTCAAGTGTGGGCTTTTATCCCATGCTCACTCTGTTCATCACTAGCAGGGCTGTAGCTGAAGCACTGGATTGAGGTTTGGGCTGTCCACGAAGGATGAGGAGAAACTGGCAAGCAGCCAGAGGAAAGATGCTAAGGTCTGTAGTGGCCTAGAGCATATGTGTAAGGAGGAGAGTTCGAGACAGCAGTGCTTGTTTAACCTTTTGAAAAGGAGTCTAAGGAGTTATCCTACACCTGTCCTACAGCCATCTGCATGGATGTTACAAAGGTGTCAGAGCCACATTTTTCTTGATAGGGTGAGGTCCTCTGAAAGGAAAATGTCCAAAAATATCAGTTTGTGGTCTTCAGATAATACACTGGTGATGGGGTTGGGGAAAGTTTCTAAACCTTTTGCTGGAGTTCTTATAGATGGTTGAATATTAATTATTGAAGGTTATTGGCTAAATGAAGCTACAGACAAACTTACTTAGCATTGAAAATACTCCTCTTTGAGAAGAGACTCAGACTGGGGACCTTCAGTCTATGTGTAACCTGTCATTCTACAAACAGCTGTGAACTGTCTTGTGTTCAAGGCAATGAGACAGAGTTTAGTTTTTTGAGCACTTCCAGAAGCAATGAATCAGAAATCAGTAAACCGGCTGTGGTGGATTACATTGGCCTGATGTACCGTAAACTCCTTCCTGCCACGGAGTGGTATAAACAGAGCATCAGAGATGGAAACACAACTGCCCTCCACTTGCTGCATCTCTAAAAAATTCCCCCTTTTGAGCTGGGACATTTTATTATGTTAAAAACCTCTATACCCTTGTCCTGGGAATCTTCTGCTCATTAATGCAATATTTTTGGAATAGGATGGACTCCATATTTCAACGTAAAAACTTTTACATGAACTATTGAATTAACCACGTAATGCTATACAAATAAAATCTATGGCAGAGATAGCTATAAAGATATTTTTCCTTCCTTCCAGTGTATATCTTCAAGTGATCTCCATGCCTTGAAAATTCTGCAAAAAGTCCGAGACTCAAATGTTTATGTGAATTGGAAACCTGAAAAATTTCTGATCAGATCACTTTGAATATTTCCTTTTGATCTTGAAACACTTTCAGAAAAGTTCTTCCTACTTTCAACATTTCATACTACAAAATGATGCACTTTGAAACTCCAGGACTTTGAGACAACTTGTGGCTCACTTGAAGAGATGGTTGCTGGGCTGTGTTAAAATAGTTTTCATTTGTGAAAATACGAAAAACCTGTGCAGAGCATCAAAGCATCAAATTGACCTCTAGGTAATTGCACAGCTGAGGGATTCTGTGCTGAACCTGCAGGCTCAGCACCACAAATGTCACCCTCTGCTTGTCTGAAACGCATTTTTTAATTCTTGAGTATTTGCTGAGGGCAAAATAAGAGCAATAGAAGTGGTAAAACATAAAAAGGTAGTGGAAAACAGAATACTCCATAAAATCTTTTCCCTAGTGTTCATAAGGGGTGTAATTGGGGATTCTTCTTCTTCTTCTTCCTATTATTCTTCCTGTTCTTATTCTTATTTAATAGTACACTTATTCAGGAAACTAGATATTGCTGAATGACTGATAATGATACCATATTAGGAACAAAAACAGCTGAGACTTTCAGAATTATCTGACATATTTAATGACCCAATTTAGTCTTAAATTTTATAAAAGAGACTGCCACTGTCCTAGTCTATTTGAAGGGAATGCCATTTTCTGTGTCTTTAATAAGTGAAAACAAGTTTAAAGCTTCCCTTTGTGAGCAGCATGTGACCCCAAATATCCAGGAGAGCTATCACTGCACTGGAGAAAGACATAGTTAAAGCAAAGGAAAATAAATAAGAAGAAATGACAAGCCTTGTACGTAAAACCCAGGCAGGCTTAAAAATAAGAATAAAATCTACTTTCAGCACTATCGTCCAGGGGCAGGCTGTGAAATAAAAAGTTACCAATTGTTTACTAGTTCCTAAATCTGTTCTGTTTTCTAGAGCCAACTCTTTTTCAATGATTAACTAAAAATTGTACCTTTTCCTGACTCTCCGGCAAAGAAAGTTGTGATGCCATCAGTGTTTCCCCCCACTCCACATGCTTACAACCGGAATATGGTAAGCAAAGACATACATGCATGGCTGCACACACTCCCATTTGGACAAAAATCCCTTGGCAGCAATGCCCTCTCATGCACAGGATGGAGGATCTACATTGCTCTGCTACAAACAAAGATAAAAAAAGCAGCAGAAAGTGGCCATCTGTTTGGCTGACCTAGCAAGGCAGGTGGTCTTTCTCATCCATATGGTCAACTTCCTATTAACTAGAGGGTAGGCAGGACTCAGCCACCCTCTTTCAAAGCAAAGAAAAACAAAACATGGCAGAAACATTCTGGATGTCACCGAACCAAGATGTACAAATCTTATTGGCAGCCTTCTTTGTGAACAATTTTTTCACATTTCTATTTTGAGGAAGTGTTGTGAGATCCAGCTATCTTTGTGTTTATAAGAGACAGAGGGAGGGAGTGCTTAAATGTTGGAGAGTCTCTGTCGCAGAGGAAAGTGAAAAGGAGGCTGCTTACTCTTGTGTGTGGAGGGTGCTGCAGAAAGAAACCAGAGAAGAGAAATCCTTTATTTTTTGTAGATGTTTGAAGAAGTCAGGCAAGCATTTGACTTTAACCACCAAAGTCTGGAGTTTCATCCATCAGTCACTTTTTAAAAGATAAGCCTCTTGACCAAATCTGAATTAGGTCAAATCTCTCTAAAGAGATTTATTTTTTAAGATTAGATTTTGCCATCAAAATGTTGTGCAGTAAACCATAAAAGCTCACACTTTTCTTTTAAATGCCTTCAAAAGAACTGCTATTTATGCCACAATTTTATGTATTTTCATGATATGCCATTTTCAAATGTGCCTTTTTTGTTGCTGGTGGAGGTAGGATTAGATTATGCTATCTTCATCTGCTAAGGAAGCTCCTATCATGCTCCCACTGCTTATGATGCACACATTTTGTGCATATCTACATAGTGCTCTCTGAGAAAAAGCAATATAACTCTGATATTCTGAAAATAATAAGCCTGTAGTGAGTGCAGTTCATGCAGTGGTGTTGAAGGCTGTAAGTGGCACATCATTTTAATTTAAGCACAGATTATATTCATCATACAGCAAACTTCATCAAGCATGAAGAACATTCTAGTTTATGTTCACCCAATTGGGCCTGCCTGTAATTCCTTGTCATCTGATGTCTGAGAGCTAAATGCTTTTCCTAGTCTCATTCTAGTTTCACATGCCTATGCCACCATTCCTCAAAACTGCATGTTTAAAGACAGTTATCAGCAGAAAGGCTGCATATGATCACTTTTTAAAAACTAGATCTGTTCTCATTCCTAAAGAAATCTTATGGAGGTATAACACTGATATTTGTTTGCGAGACCAAAAATAGAATTGAAATTAAGTCCCCGTCTCAAAGCATGTATACACTACACCAAGCATCAAGCGTGGGTACACTACAGAAATAATACTAGTATTAAGATATCATATTTTAGTTTCTCCAAGCAGAAATGCTTACTTAGGTGACTATTTTTTCTCTTAGGTAGGAAAGTGGTATGTGAAAAGACAAAATGTAACTTTAAGAGAAAAACTGGGGCTTCAGTCTGATCATGATGCCGTATCATCAGGGTTGCAAAAGATGAAGTGAAGGACCACCTAACCTCATAACTCAGCTTCTGGCATTGACTAATGACAGCTGCCTAGGAGAAACTAATAAACACAGTGCAAAGGTATAGTAGCACTTCTACGGAACACTCCCACTACCTATATATATCAGGGGCTCTTCAACCTGCAAAACATTTATAATAAAAAAATCTCCCTTACTTTTTGTCACCCTTTTCTTTAACTGTACTAATTTCACCTTATTCTTTACTGAATGAAGGAGAACCTAACTGTACACAGTTCTAAGGATGAGAGGCTACCAAAGACCCAAGTGGAATCTGAACCTTAACAAATACTGCTTGAAACTAGCAGAAACAAATCCAGCTATTTGTGCCGTGCCTTTACCCACCGCACTCTAAAATAAAATTTTACTATCTTTCTTCATCATTATTTGCTTTCCTTAGCTGTGCTTGTAACAGACAGCAGAACTACTCTGCCTAATATGCAGAATTATTGCTTCTTTATACTGTGTGGTTTTTATATAATTGCAATTATAAAGCAATACAAGCAACATGTTACTCACTTGTATTTATCTTCTGAAGTGAAATGTGCTTTTCCAGGTGTCTACGAAGCTTTACCTCTGCTCCATATTTACCAGTAGTACCATTGTCAGCCAAAATAAAATGCGAATGCATGCTGTTGAGCACTGTCAGCTTGCTCATGGGGTTGGACATCGTCTGGTATGGTCGGACCACCTGCATTTTAGAGACAGAGGAGGAAGAAGGTACACTAAACAGAAAAGAGCCTCTGAACGAAATTAATTACAAGATACAAACTGACAAGATGAAACAAAGGAAAATATCAAAGTTAAAGTACTGCACTTGAGTGGCACTTGAGTCTTTTGTGTGTAAAGCAGAAAATGACCATAACACTGCCCTTTCAGATGCAGACATGGCTTAAAGGGTTTTCCACGGTAATCTGTTTCAATAGTATCAATGTTTACTGTTTCCTTTTAAAATCCAGCCAATGGTCAGTGCTCCAAAGGTCTGGGTGACTACACATACATACTGTATACCTTGTCTGCTGCTGACCATCAAGAGCATTGCTGTAAAGTCTCACCCTGCTCTGATCAAAATCTTTGATTCCTCCTTCACAGATCCCACCCAGCATCATGCCTCCAGTGCTGGCTCCTCCAGAGCCACCAGCACTGGAGATACTGTACAGACACACAAATACAGGTGAGTTCCACTCTTGGAGAGGGGTACATATGATACTACACATTTTCAAATTTCTTGGAAAAAACTATTGGCCCACTCCTAGCATTAGTAAAAGGACAGTTGTTTGTGTTCACAACAGCTTTAGAAAGCTTCTGTTCTGTGGGGACTTTGTTTCACTTCCTTTGACTTAATTTCATCAGGAGAAACTGTGCAGCAGACTGAGTAAATTGCCACAGAGTTACCCCACTCACAGCCACCAGACAGACCAAATAATAGCACGGGTCCACATTTGGCTGTCAGCTGCTTCGGTGGGTATCTACTGACATAAGTAAGACTGTACTAACATGGCAAAAGAATTGGTGTTGTGTCAAGGCATCCTGGCTGATACTTCAAAGGTTTTCTAACAATACTCTTCCCTGCCTTTCTTACCTATGTCTTGTCTTTTTGGAGAGATAAAACTGAAAATCTGTAAAACGAAGGCCTAGCTGAAGAAATGCTGTAATGATTGCTAGAAAACTCAGCTGAGCTATCCTCCATTTGCAAGGAATTTTCTTCAGAGTTCTGACATTGTTCATTTTTCAGGTCTTGCGCTTTTAATGCACAAATGCGTATACTCAAAATTTGACATAAATGCTTGCAGACAGAAATATAATAAGTTATTGATTTATTCCTAAGCTTTTCTCCCTCTGTAATTTTAAAGAGATCTCTAATTGAAACACAATTCTTTAAAAATAGTATATGTTAGCAATTCTTTAGCCAGAGATCTCTCTACATACATTATTTTCACTTGTGAATGTCTGCCTAATTTTGATTAACTCTTAGCCAGCAAGAAGAAATACACAAACTTCTTTTGCTGTTATTAACTGTCATGCAAAGGGTACTCTGTAAGCTCTTCATCCTGCAAAGGGGAGGGAATAGGTCTGAGAAGACCTAGAGGGCAGCTGGCCAACAGCAAGGCAGTGCACTACACTCTGTGAGAACAGGTGATAGCTGTGGCTCAGACTTTTTTATGCTGTTTCTTTTGGTGCCTCATTCATAAAAATTTATTCTACAGCTGCATATGGCTTAACAAATACCAGTACACTGCTGGAATGTGTTTAATAGCCAGCTTCTACAGATACACAAACCATGTACCCCATGCCACTGCCAGAAAGAAAAGAAAGGTTCTTTCTCACATTTCTAAGAATCAAATAAAATCAAACTAAAACAGTGCAGATCTTTTGAACTGATACCTGCCCCATCTCTCAATAAATGGACACCAGTAAGGTTTGATAGCAGAGGAATCCCTTGAGCTGCCCGTTCATTGTATGAATACATGCCACTGTGCAGAAAATTCTACTGACAGCTTGTGGTTTGTTCCTGAGAGCCACAGCTCAAAACCTTCTAACTGTGACAGCTTAATCTGCAGTTCTAATGAGCTGCAGTACTGAAGCCTTCATATATTGACTCAGTAAGGCTGCTGCAGGACAAGTTAGAAGGCTATGCTTTTGTTCTGTGTTTAGCTACAAGGTGAATCACATTATTAATAAATTTTATGGATGTGAAAATGAGACTGCAATTATTTTCAATTGAACTGTTCACAGCATGAACAATTCAACATCTGAATTATTTTTTTAACACTAAAATTTCTCAAACCACACTGTCAGACTCTTCCTGAGAAAAGGATAAGCAAAATCTTCAAGAAGGCAAGAACATCCTAGGTTTTGAGGCTACTTCCTTGAGGTTACTTGCTCTTCCACAACACTCAGCAGATTTTTGATTTCTGACTCTTGCAGTTTCCGTTCCTCTGTTCTTTTCAACCGCTTGAATTTTACAGACAAGTTAAATAGTTGGAAAAAGCTTCGACTTTAAGCTGTCCTCTCATCCTCTTTTTACAGCCGTAGAATCATATGACGGGTTGGGCTGGAAGTGACCTTAAAGATCACCCAGTTCCAACCCCCCTGCCACGTGTATGGACACCTTCCGCTACACCAGATTGCTCAAAGTCCCATTCAACCTGGCATTGAGAATAGGGAGAATAGGAAATAATGTCCCTTGACATCTTCCTCTGCAGAGCTGAAAGGAATAGTTTACGCTCAAGACAGTCCCTCCAAATACAGTTTAATGAATGTGACAGCAGCTGTGCTGTGAAGGAGTACTCATGCTGCATGGGTTGAAGGAATTCCACCAATAGGGGAGGGGCTGGGCTGACCCCAGACCTTGCTTTTGCACCCTGAGGTGGCAGCAAGCTTGAATGAAAAGCATTGTTGCTCTCCTTAGATTCCCTGTGGGCACATGACACTCAGCATAGGGACAGCACTTGAAAAATCTCTCAGGGTAACTCACCATGACAACAAGCCTGCAAGTGCCATGTGAACCAGTGCATGAATCTGAGCAATCTATGTGGAGGCAAAGAATTTGAGACAAACAGTGAGCTCAAAGTAGTGATGGAAAAAGAAAGAGATGCATGCTTTGCTTCTCAAGGGGTAGTAGCTGTTGTTCAAATCAAGCCATCTCTGCAGCCTCGTTGCTCAGGAGCATACCAGGGAACAGAGTAGTTCCTGATTTAATTCAGGGGTCTTGGAAGTATCATGGTCCAAATTCTTCACATACACTACAAATATGCCAGTCCTTATCTCTGCCCCTGGTCTCCTACTGGGGTGACTTGGAATTAAACCCAAATGAGAACTAAACAGACCCTGAAAGTAAAGACATGCATGCTACAATGACTTACAAAGTGCACTCCTTTAGAAGGGAGAATAGCTCTGTACCTAGGAAGAAACTTGTTATAATCATCGTTTTCTACAAGACTGAGCAAGCCACTTTACTTTCCCAGTTCTATCAGAAAATATGGGGAAATAAGGCAACTAACTCCCTTGTGTCCTTTGTTTTTAAATTAGAATCTGAGAGTGTTAAGAGTTGCACTATTTTCTGCTATATTGCTTTTATAGTACTGGAGTAAGACATGTCTCTTTAGGGATCTTTAATCATCGCAAGATAACAAATAGCAAACAGCAATAATATTTCCTTTAACTTGGTCAGTTTTCTCTATGGCTCTGAGGAAATCCTTCGGGGATTCCCGAAGTCTGACTGATTTGGAAGGGCTGGTAAATATAATTAAACCCCTCAGTATGGCTTCTGGATCCACACAGGTCAGGCACGGGCTGAGGCATTAGCAGAGGAGCACCTCTGCTGAGCACGCCTCACTTGCCGTGAGACGCAGGGAGGCCACATGCACTGGGGCATGTGCAATGGCCACAGCACCTCCTCTGCACCTCCTGTCCCTCCAAATCCCGTGACTATGACAGTCTTCTGTGTCTATCTGATGCTGGAAGGGTATGTTTTGATAACTCTTCAGTTCTGATCATAATTTAACTAGACATAGTGCATATAGGCATAAATCCACATTGATGCCAGAGTTCACCAAGTCTTTTACTACTGGTTGACTTTTTTCCCCCCTGTATAATCCTTTGTAGCCTTTGTTTCTTGCTTAATGATGATTCATTTTACATGCTTATGGTACTATTTACATTTCCCCTTCACGGTTCATTTCACAGCATTCACCTCTAATGAGCCAGTCAATATAGTACACTTTGATTTTTAAAAACCTTCCAAAACAGCTTCCTCACCAAATGCTTCTAAAGAAACTGCATGCATTGAATAAGAGAGAAAGCCCTTTGAGGCCTAAGTAACAGAGGGAAGCTGGGGGGAAGGGTGGGAAAACGGAGAAGGAAAAGGTAATTTTTGTGAAGACTCTTACTAAGAAGATTTAGTGACATAAATGGCCTACCTCAAGCTGTGTTATATTCTGTTCAACATAGTTGTGATTTGTGATTAATTAGAAGGCAAAAAGCTTACAAATATTTCAGTGGACTAAAGTCTTCATAAAGCAGCCTGATGAGGCAATAAAACGGAAGATGAAATTCGATATCAGTAAGCATAAAGCAGCACCATTACATGTGCATCAGAGATGGATAAAACCAGAAGCCCTTCAGCATTACATCATGCCATTGACCAATAATTTTATAAAACTGTTAGGGCCAGGAGGTTGAGAGGAAAAAATTTATTTTGTCTATCAAAGGTATATTTTGAAATATTTTTGTTCTTAGTGATGACCCTGTAATTGTAACCCTAATGATACAATTGTGTCTGCATTAATACAAGACCTTACCCAAATCACTCGTAACTTTATATTAAACTTTTTTCACTTTCTATCTGATTATCAGAGTAAGTATTAATTCTTCTTTTATTTAATCAGAAAGGTTTTTTTTTAAAGTTGTTTAATTTTAAAATAAAATTACTATAAAACTTCTTGGTTTCCTGTTAAATTGGAAGGATATTTAGAGGAAAACATTGCTTTAAGAAATCAGAAATCAGGGGAGCTGCTCCGCTTGGCAGGAACACTTAGGAAATCAAGTTGTTTTTTCAGCTCTTTCTGCAAAAGAAGGCTCCATATCCCCTTTAACAGGTAGTGACTACCTGAGAACAGAGGTAGGTAGCTTTCCAACAGGCGGAAAAAAGTAATAAAGGAATAGCAATGTTCCAAAATTCATGGTGAATTTTATGTTTTTTCTAGACTTCTTTGTTCCTGCAATGTTCCCAGAACCCTGTTCCTCATCACTAAAGACTATTTATTTGAAAACGATGTGTACATTATACTTCTTTGAGCAGATACAACTCATTCTTGTGCTTAGCTTTTTCTGCTAATCACCTTCTCTACTGCACCTCAGAATTAATTAGTGACTCAGAATTACTGTGGCAAAGTCCCATCCTGCTTGTTTGTGAGGTATTAGAGCACAAAACCCCATGCTAATACAGTGCTCCTAACTATACTTTCATAGTGAATTGCAATAAACTCCAGTTGGACAATTTTCTTTATAATCATTGTAACTCCTCTGACCTAACAGATACTTGAATCTTCTTCCCCTTCCCAACTGGGTCATGGCTACAGAACATACAGAGAAGAATGGGTTAGACTAATGAAGATAAGAAAAAAGTTCTTTATGCAGATTGAAAACTGTCTCTTCCACTCATAGTTAGTCACAGGTTCTCAGACAGATTTCTTAGGCATGAACCAGAACCAAGAAAAAAACGGGTTCAGAAAAGCTTCAGGTAAAAAATAACCAGTGTAGGTAAACTATCCATGTATTTAAAATCAGGGGGTTAATCTTACTGTTTTACAGTAGAGTTTTAAAAGAGAAGAATGGTGTGAAAGGATAGGAGAAACACTGGCCCTGTCCTTTAGAAGGTGGCTGAAGATGAATTATTTGAGGTCTGCTCTTATCTACAATATCCAGTAAGACCTTTCAAAATTGCATCAATAAAAATGTATGGGAGGGAATATATTCTAAGGAGGACAGTCTGCAATTTTGAATTTCACCAATGCATCATAAAACAGTTTGAAAATAAACCAGACTTCAAGTTTTGCAATCAGGGTTTTCTTAAGCACTTTTACAGGTTCATAGAGTTCTAAGAATGAATCACTGACATATTTTCAAGAATAGCTTTTAATGAATTGTCCTTATAATTTATCTTAAAAGAACATACAGTGCAGGAATTTTTATTGCTGCCGTGTCAAAACCTGCCATCAACCCTAATGGAAAACCTGTGTATATATTGACTTTTTGCTGCAGACAATAATTCTAAGAGGAATTGCTAAGTGAGGGATGGAGAAGACAGGAAAAATAACTGGAAGATTTATAGATACTGGAGGTCATCTGTGTCTATATAGGTCTTACATCTTTGCCAATCAGATCCTCTTGATTTTCCACAATCCCCCATGGAGCTATGCCGATGGTGCAGATCTTCCCTCGGGATTTTGAGGCATGATCTTTCAGGGCATCTCCAACATGCCGAATGACTCCTGGCAAAGAAACAGCATAAAAGAGAAGTTCATAATTATGTCTTTTTTGTTCATTATCACATGGATTTAGTAGAGGCTTGGTTTTAGGGAATACCTATGCCTGTCCTTACAATTAAGTAAAGCTATGAATACATTCCTATTTATTATTATTAGAGTATTTCTGTGAATCCACTTCATTGAATCCAAAAATTACTAAATGAAGTAATAAGAAAAAACCACACAGCTTTAGAAGGAAGAATAGAAATGCTGACAGTTGACTGCAGCTTATTTATCTGCACTTGTGCTCACATGTGCATGCAAGCATTTGTGTATTTCCAAGTGCAGAAAGAACCATAGGAATTAATTGTGCTCCCCGCCTCCCACCCCCTAACTCCCTCAGAAGTGCAGCTTGTACACAAATGCTCCCATCAAGGATGGAAATGTGAAAACATCATTATGCTACTCTGTGATGAGGCTATTTTGCCACTCTTTCCAAACAAGCTCAGTCACCTGAGATAGCTTCCAGCAGAGTATTAGAACCTGCCCTGGGAATCAGCGAGAAAACAGAAATTAGTACAGGGAGAATGATTGCTCCCCAGCGTTCTTCCAAGTGCTCCTTGCTTGCCTTAGACCAGCTTTGGTAGTGTTTCACTGGTATCTCTATGCAAAGGACAAGTGTCATTCCTCCTTCCTTTTAATAAAATAATCTTTTAGAATCTGTCTATCAACAACTATTTTTAGGATATGGCTGCACTGAAGCAGACCTGTGTGTTTGCTGCAGATGTTATCTGATTCTCAGTTGCTGAGTTTCCATATTGTTCAAATTTCATGATTTCAAGATGACTGGATACAAATTACAACAGTCACACAATTGCTAGGATTTTGGCTATAGTTTTCTGAACTGTAAATGACCCAGGGTAAGAAAACTCCCCATAACCTAACAGATCTTCTAAGTCCTCGAGTCCAGTATTCTTCCTGTGGTGGAAAGTTAAAAAAACCCCCAGCCCTGTACCTGCCATCAGCTATGATCCAACAGCCAAAAGGATTTAAAGCAGAAAAGCTGTCCAGACTGCAAAAATTTCTGCTATTTAGAATAATCAACTTTCAGCATGACATGAATATTCAGAACAACAGTCATGTTTATAGCCAGGTATGTGCTGTCTCTCCCATATCACTGATTCTCAGTCCAACAGCAGTATTTCAGGACTTTTCAATGATAATTTTCCTTAAAAGAAACCCAATTTTAAAAGTCATCCTCAACAAAAGAGACTGTACCAGGAAATTCTCAATTTTTATGATTTCACAAATAATTTTCAGCTATGCAGTTTGAGAACCTAGTCCCAGATCAACTGACTGCTTTGCTCCAGAAATTAAAGAAAACAATGAGAGGCTACTGATATTGCAAAACTGCTTCTGGAATTATATGTTTTTAAAACAGCAGAGAGCCACTTGAACTACATTGTTTTGTCTAGGTAGTTCCTGATTACAGAAAGAACAGTCCTTTTTAACAGTATTTATGAAGACTTTCCTGATTCATTTTTATTGTTTTGGCATTTGCAACTATGATGATTTGAAAAATGGTAGGAAGAAGTTGTGCATTTGCCAAGTGCAAGTGTTATCTTCTGTCCTTTTTTAAAAAAAAATTCTGTAGCTTGATTTCTACAGCTGCTGTGGTAATCCACTGCATTAAGTGTACAACATGTACATTTTTCTGATGTACATTTAACATAAAATTTACATCTGTCTTTGCCATCATCATGACAAGGGTATCTGACACCTAATATTACCACCACAGTGCACAGATCAACATTAACCTGACTTTATTCCTTATTTCGAAGAGATGTGCGGCATACTACATTTGTGTCTATTTATCTAACACTCCAAAAGCTGTGCCTCTTTGCTTTCTTCAGCCACCAAGCCTGCCAGAGTTTGAAAAGTGTTTGGACAACACTCTCAGACATATGGTGTGATTCCTGGGGCTGTCCTGTGCAGGGAAAGGAGCTGGACTCTTTGATCCTTGTGGGTTGCTTCCAACTCAGCATATTCTATTATTCTGCGCTACTTGTATTGCTGCTGTGATAAAACTGAATACTGTTTTAAATTTGATGTGCTCTGGAAACCAAGTCCAAGACTCTTGTTCATCATTTATATTCAAACATGTAGGAGTTGATCCACAGTGCACTAAAATTAACACGATAGAATGATTACATTGTTTTCCAGAGACAGTAAGAAGGTACACTCTTACTAAAGCAAAAAATTATAGCTTTGTTACTGCAGCAAATGAGAATGACATAAGAATTTACAAGTTCATGTCCTAGCTCAAAACTTTTTCTCTCTAGCAGAATGTTTTTAACTTTCCCCTGGATCTCTCCTCCTTTCTGCCTCCTTCGAGGGAGGGTAACTGAGAGGTCAATGCCAAAATTCTTTGTCTAGGGACCTATGTTTTGCAGCTTATTCCCAAAGTGTACATGCTATCTACTAGCAGAGCTGGGCCAGCTGCTATCTTGGATCCCTAGGACACCTGTTTGGTGTATCACAGATGCTCTTTGACTAGAAACAGCAGATATCACTCTTGATGAAAATGCAACAGCAAAAAATTAGGTTGAGCTCTCTACAAGTAAGGAAAAAGTTTCCCGTCACATCCAAAAAGCAGAACTTTTTCCTTTAATACTTTGGGTCAACTGATTAAATAAAATAAAGGTCCTTTCCGGGTGAAAGTGTTTTTGGTTTTGTGTAATAAGAGTTTGACGTCTTTGATTAGTAGTCCTTCCCTGCAGCTTACAGTTGATCTTATAAGGTCTTTCTTGGTGATATACTAATACAATTGCCTTGCAGGAGGCTTTATTTTCAGCTCCACAGTGTGCTTTTCACACCTTAGCAAACCTTTTATTCTGTTTAATACCAGCTGCCAGGTTGGTATGAACTTGGCACTTTCTTGTTTTTACATAGTACAGAAATTACTAATAAAATAAAACACAGAACGGTGTTCTAATCTCATAATTCCTATAATTTTTTCTTGTGATGAAGTCTCTCAGATGCCACTGTGCTTTTATTTCAATGCTGCTCTTACCTGTGTTTACTCCTCCAGTGAATATCCATGCTCCAGTTGTCATAGCAGCCTTAATAAGTCCTTTTCCAAAGACTTGTTTGAGTTTTGGCTGAAGTTCAAAATTCTGAAGGCCCCCATGCACAGAAATGAGAAGTTTGGGGAGCTCCAGCTGCCACTCTTTGGTCATCAGATGCAGAAGAAGGTCAGGCTTTGTGTCAAAAGACACACGTACATACTGCAGAAACAAAGGCAATAGTAGAGAGTAGAGAAAAAAAAATTGGTTATACCCACTGGTTTCTAATACTTATTATCTGTGCCCAATAGATCACTGAAAAAAGGCAACCTTTATGACAAAAACAGTAACTAATTGCTAACCCGATGACTAGTTTCCTTGTTAAGAAACTAGGAATAATGGAACACCTACAATTACAGGCTGGATAATTTTCTTTATTTAGTAAATTAAGACATTAATTGTTTCAAAATCCCTAGCAATGCTTGAAAGATTAATGTCTAGAATTTATAAAAGCAAACACTGGACCAAAAATGTAAGAGGTCTGCCAAAGATGACCTAGGTAGTCAGAGTCACAACTGTATATTTACTTGTACCTCATTTTAAAATAAACGAAGTCAAACCCTCAAAAGGTAAGAAATAACAGAAACAAACTCAGTTCTTCAAGCACACATAAGTTTAAACTGAGCAAGACTACTAAACTGCTACTTTCCAGGTGCAAGAATGCTAACTATGTATGGTTTGTACAGGTCCATGATCTTGCCTTAGAAAACACTAGATCCTAAAAGTGCTGTGAAATGAATTCACGCATTTCCAGTTGTTGGCTGTTCTGTGCTACGTGTGAAGCAATTTGTGCCAGGGGAGATTATGCCCATCTGTGAGGGCTCAGAGATAACAACTGTCTTCAAAATTTCTACAGCATTATCATGTCACACAAATACCTGTCTGTCTCTCTCTTACATGTCTTTCTCCTGCTCTTTCTGTTGCTGTTTCACAAAACCCGTGACAGGGCAGGTGATACTTTTTTGATTTCTAGTTATACAGCAGAAACAGGAAAAAATTCTTTCCATAGTTGCTAAGATCTGGAAGGACCCTCTTAATAAAATGAAACAGGTTACAGAAAGCACTCATCTGTCAAACTGCTGATTGAATCAATGCCTGTAGAGCAACTTCAGCAGTCTTTCACTTGATGGGTTGTCAGTACAAATATCAGGTGTATACCTTTGCTTTCAGCCTCAGGAATACCTAGTCCTAACTTGTTTATTGTAACATGCCAGGTAGTATAATATCCATACATATTACGTAATCAGTATTTCTTGCCAAAAGTTTGCTCTTTTTTAGTAATGCCATATGATAATAAAGTGGATTCCTTTCTAGTTGAATAAGAAATAAGGACTTGACATTTTCCAGAGGAAATTGCTAATAGACAGGATTTTTTGCAAGAATGGGTTGCTGCACAGTGAACAGCCATTTTTAACATTTCTGGAAGCAGAAGCCTGCTTGCACAATTAACTGGGGGGGCACAGCCAAACTGAAAGCTGAGCAAGAACCTGGGAATGCACATTCACCCCACTGCATCAGCAATGTTCTCTGCAGCAGCCATGCAAACTCGCAACAGCTACTGGACATAGAAAATGCAGTATCCATGTCTGTCAAGCTCATTAATATAGATGAACTGCCTCCTCAGTAGCTACTCAGTCAATTTCCAGTGTGGGATAAAATCTTGTAGGGCACCTGATCCCACTGACCAGATTGAGACATTAATAGTTTTTAAACTGGGATTTGAGGGTTGTCAAAGTTTTAACACACCAGAGGGGGTATAAGAAGAATGATCCTTATTCCCTTTTTTATGTCTTAAGGGAGATCTGAGGTTGCAAAGGGCAACTGGAGGCATTAATAGACAACATCCTCCATGGGGCCTATATGAAAACTCTGTTGGTCAAACTATGGAGTCTTAGGTTTGGAATCACTGGTACCTTACTCTGCTTTCTGGAGAAGACAGACTACAAGTCTTAAGAAGATAATTAAGGGGAATTCATACTGGCAATGACCATACAAATATGTTGAAAACATGCCATTGCATCATCTGTGATGACATTAAGATGAAGGCACAAATGGTGTCAGATGTGTATTATCTAATCTGGACAGTGACTGCTTTTTTTTTAGTTTTTTTTTCTTTGTTTGTTTTGTTTTGTTGGTTTTTGTTTTGTTTTGTTTTGTTTTTTAATTTTTTCTACTCTTTAGCTTTTTTTTTAATACCTCAGTGTGATTTCACTATCCTTACCTTCTCAAGGCTATGTATTACTCTTCTTCTACATGAAGACCTCTGAATTCCAACAAATATAAATCTATAAAGTGAAGCTGAAAGTTAGAAGTATTTTCTTGCATTGATTTGAAATGTAGGCAACCTTTATTGGAAGCAGCAGCTCGCTCTTTATACTGAAGGCAAAACCCCTCTATACTTAGGATAAGTTTAGGGTACAAAGTGGAAATTTAAGGAAAAATAAATCTCTAGGATTTTTTCATGTAAATTAGAATTTAAATCAAGAGAGAAAAGATTTACTGGTTTAGAAGATTTTTGGCAATGATGCCAAACATTATTTTTCTTTTGTGCATAGCATTCAATTTTTATGAGTATTTGAATAATTTTTGCTCTTACAGAGGCAATTTTTATTTTGGCGTACTTGAAATTACACTTTTGTCATTATTTAATATTTTAGCTAGTAACTAAAAGAGAATTCTTCTGTCCTATTTTTAAAAGTTTTCATTAAATTATAAATCACACCTTTAAGGCCACTTTTGCCTGTAATAAAAATTCATGTCTTCCAATCTTGCAACAGAATATTTAGGCCTATCAGTTTTTGCTTAGAATGTTAATGAGTATTTCTGCTGTTCCTGAATTGTCTTGCTATAGCCTCTGGAGGCAGATACAAAATTTAAATCTAAGCCAAAGCACTACGCTGTTGTGCTATGAAATCCCATGCCTGGTGTATCTGCCAGCTGTAGAAACTACCAGTTCTACTGGGAAATGATTTAGCCCTTTCTTTATGGGACAAGTATATGGATAGGATGCAAGAGTTCAGTTTTTATGTGTCAGCAAAGCAGGGCAAGTGAGGAAGCAAAAGTACAGTTCTGAATCACAAAACCTACAGACTGACCTGACTGGCATCAACACAGAACGTGAATTGACAAAGCATCGAGCTCGAGCTGTAATGCCCATTTGACCCCTAAACTAGCACAGTAGTAGTCAGCAAGAGTGCAGTTGTTGCCAATTATTGTTTCACTTTCTTTTTGTCAAGTGTTCTCTAAAACACACCTGTGCCCACCATCAGTCAAACAGCCAGACACCGCCAAGCTCGACCCCAGTGCCTAGGGCAAAAGACAAAGCTCCTGAGAAATAGAATTACTACTCTGTTACTTAAGCACAGCTGTCTCATTAAAGTACTTGGCGAATGATTGCAGATGAGAGTCTCAGTGAATAAATTAAAGAGACTCAGAATTTTGTTGTATTTCTTAAAGTAAATCTACTCAGACAACATTTTGTGATCTGCATTCTAACATTGCTCCTGTGTTTCTTTTTGGTAACTTAAATAAGTTTCTATCACTACAGATATGTCTTCAAATTAAAGACTGGTTGCCTCAAAGTGTGATCCTCACAGAAAAGAAAAAAAATTAGATGTAATTCTCACCGAATTCAACAAAAACCCTGTTACTTAGAATGAAGCCAGATTGGTTCTGTATAAGTTATTTCTTCTTAACACCTTAAAGCCTAATCCAAGTTCCGTTATACAGTCAGTGGAAGGATTCTCATTGATTTAAATGCACTTTGGATAAAGGTTTATCTGTGTTATTTCCCCTTTTTCTCCATGTAGAACACCCTCTTTTAAATTCCGTAAATATTTTTTAAGAATTAATGTACTATTAGAGAAACAAAATTTGCTGGCTTTTCATGGTTTATGCAAGTTATAGGATTATCTCTTTTTTCCTCTCAAAAGCCCTGATGACTTTTGGCATCCTTTTTATACAGTTTTTATAAAACTGAATGCATTTTTAACCAAGAAAAATACCTTTTTCTGTGACTGATTTCCAAATATCCTCAATAAAGTTTTAAGGATCTGAATATTAGCAACTTTGTCTAAGTAACTGTTAATGTTCACTGGAATTCTACTAATGTTCTTTCACGTTTCCAAGCACCATAAGAAAAGTTAAGCAGATAACACAGAATTAAACTTCCTTTCTTTTGCAGCTGCAAACTTATTTTAGGATTTTACTCTGCATATGAAATGTATCTTGAAATGCATTTAATGAGGAGGAATCTATTTAACTCACCAAAGGCTTTTCAAACAGCCATCTTCCATTTAACCCTGAAAACCCATGATGAAAGAAATTTTAGTTCTGTAAAGAGCAATCCGTTAAAGAAGTTTATAGGCAATCCAGGCACACCAATTAATGAAAGAATGTTAAGGTTTTTTGTGTGTGTGCGTTTGTAAAGCCAGATAGTATATTAAAAAAATGGGTTTAGTTTGGTCACAAGTGCAGTGCAAAATGCATCACAACAAGATTGTCTCAACTGGTACACTGATGAACAGAACATACTTTAAAATTTTTCAGAATATTGCTCCTAATTGGGATGGAATCACTCACATTAGTTTGCTAATTGCTTTCTGACTTAATAAAACACTAGTATAAAGTTAGATGAATGTGTTACTTCTTAAACGGCAAAGAGCCAACTAGTGTAAGCAGACAATATTTTATTAATTTTCCTGCATTTTTATCAATTTTATTTGCAAAAGCTATTAATAACATTTCTGTATACCCACATCCCTCTCACATCTTTTTACAGTTGTTAAATTTGAAAATTTGCTATAAAAACAGAATAAATGCCAAGAAGCAAAATCGTTAATTGAATTTCTTACATATTAATGGGATGAGTCATTTGTAAAGAAAATATGAGATTGACGGATCTAAGCACCACAGTCTTGTTGCAGGATCATCTGTGGTTACACGAAATTGAAGGAAAGGCCTTTTTAGTAACTGATCTTGTTAACCAGTGCTACCTAATCTCAGCTATGTGTTTCTATATAATTTCCTGCACAAATTATTGAGCTATTCACATTATTGATTTAAGGAGGATAGTGCAGCTGCACTGAAGATACTTTAACAACTCCATGGCATTAGCAAAAGTCATGCTGTTTGGGAATTTTTGCTCCATGCAGCTGTGGAAATGAAAGTAATGGTGCAGTCTGTTCTACTGACAATATGCAAACCTACATTTTTGTTGTTTTGTTCCAAATCCATGTGTTCTGTTATAATTTCAGTATAATTTTCATTTACACAGCTAAACATCTGATTGTTGTTGTCTGGTTGCAACTGATATAACACTATATTATGAAAAGTATAATTATACTTACTATGTATTTTGTATTAAAATCTAATTCTGTTACTTCAAATGGAGAAAATAATTAGCTGTCAGTTTTACGTGCACTAATCTATTCCATTAATCGACTCCTGGTTTCCCAATTATAAATCTAAGATTATGGTTCCTATTAACAAACCTCACCCAATGCTTTGCAGTCCGAGTCAGAAAAGTTTAACAATTTTGCTGTTAGCACAGACTAAGAAAGCACCACTCAGTTCAGTGTTTCCCTTGCTTAGTAATTTTCATGTGTGGGCATCCATTTCAGGAAATAAAATAGGGAATAGGTGGAAAATTTAATGCCAATTTTTTCCCCTGAGGTTTTCCTTGATTTGGTCAGCTTGCCAAATCTTGCTGCTTTGTAAGGTTATTTTATTAGCCAATAGGCACGACATAAACCTACCATGATTATCAGCAAAAAACAGCTTGCGTGCTATAGAGTTATTTGGTAGCCAGTACCTAGAAAATAACACATTTTTAGAAAGGAATAAATTTATCGTGTTTTCTCCCCTTTATCTTTCTTCCCCTATCCTGATCAGCTTCTCTGCATTTGGGTTTGATAATGTATAGTTGAACAAGAATATTTCCAAGTGCTATTATGTACTTGTTCATTTTTTTCCAGCCTTATTTTTTCAATGTAATGTCTCCTTTTTCCTTCCTCTGCTGAAAAAGTTGGTTGGTTTCTTTGATTAGACAGACTCTTAGCTTCCACAGAAAGCTTTGGATTTGTTAAGTTTTATTTATTTTGGGAAAGTCCTAGTACTCAGTAAATGCAAAGGAAGGAGTTTAATTTTCTATTAATAAAACTGCAACACCTAGTTAGGCAGCTTTTTGGCCATAGTCTGCCCTAAAATAGTGTTTGAGTCTGGAAATATGAACACAAGGACATCTTCATGCTGCTTTCTGTGGCAAACACATAATAACAAAATTCTTTAATCTGTTCCAATTTAAATGGTTATGCAAGCCTCCTTATTTGTGTTTTGGTCTTATGAAAGGTATTTTTCTCACTGGTGGTAAGCACAACACCCATTCGAGAGATATTTACTGAATCATTTAATTTGAAGCACTTTTCCCAGTAGTGGGATAATCAAATTTCTGAAGATTTTATAGATTTTTTTTTTAATTAATGAAGAATTTGTTTTATTCCCATGCTTTGGGTGGGGTTTACTGATTACAAATACATGGCATGTGCAACTATCCTCCTGATTCTTGTCTGCCTAAATAAATCTGGAGTGTTTCTAGCAATAAATGAATTGTCTGTATTTATCCCTAACTTTCAACTTGTTATTTAGGTTTCTCAGAGTTTAAGTCCCTTTTTCCCTTCTCTTTTTTTCTTTTTTCTAAATTGTTAATGGTTTCACTCCTGACTGCACTCTGTGACAATGTTTTTCTTTTCCTTTATGCTGACTTCCAGCTTTATCTCCACAGTTTCACTTCAATTGTATTTCTTTGAGCACACAGCACGTATCCTAGAGCATGTCCTGTCTCTTCTGGCACTATGCCAGGACATCAGAATCGCAGGAAAGATGAGAAATCCTCTAGTAGAATTGGTGTCAACAGCTTCCCTAAAACGTTCATCATTTTTCGGCTCTCAAGACTACTTTTGTCTGGGCAGGGCTGTTTATTTCTTCATAGCAAACTTCAAGGACATCACTAAAAAAGCTCTAGTGATTATTCCTTCTCATAAACACTGATTCAATTCAAAGAATCCATATATGGTTAATAACATTCATTACTGTATCTTTGGATCTCTGGCCTGGCAGATTTTTAGATGATTGGTTATCAATTGAACATCTGACTCCGTGATACTTTCTGAGAAATTACCTAATTTTCTGTTTCTTGGTGAGGCAGTTCTTTCCAGTTTCTATCAAAAGAATCCATCCATCTACACAAAATGAACCATCCACTTGAGCAGTCACTCTGTACACATCTGAGGAAAATATTTCGCTCTCGCTAGCCTACTGCCTGAGATTTTCATTGTCTCTAATGTCTGTTCCTTATGATAGATCTGAGACATCTGCTGGGAAGAGTTCATGCACAGAAGACAGTACTGGGTTGCTGGGCAGGTTATTCTGCAGAGCGCCCAGGAGGTCAGATTCTGCCCTCACTGCCAAAGCAGTGTATTGGCCATGAAGTGCCAGGCGCATACTTCCCTGCCATTCCCAAAGATCCAGGTTCTGCAGTTTAGACACAGTCAGAGAGATTCTTCCTTTCGTGCAATATTACATAGGAGAAATACACGCATGGGTTAGTGTGTGTGCTGGAAATGTCTCTCCAATTTAGTAGAGCAAAGCCTTCAGATCAATACACTTTGGTATCACTCCATAGGGAAGGAGTAACTTCTCGCCCAAGGTATTTCCTAGTTCCTAGATTAGACACTTCCTGGGCCTCTTATTTCACTGAAATATGATCCATAAGTCTATTGGTCTATCCGATACATGTCTGGAGGAATACTAAAAAGAATTTGGTACGTTTAAAATTTGTCATCTTTGCAGACACAGCCAGCAATGGGAAATCATAGCTGAAGTCTAAAATTATTCAGAAAAAGAGGGATGAGTAGCCATTGAAATAAAATTAAGACAGAAGCACATTAAAGTGTCCTCAGCTCTCATAAAGGTAGCTCCTCTTAACTGCGCTCCAGCTTTTACAGTAAATTTTGTTCACCCACTCTTTGGCACACGATGCATAAAAACATACATTCCGGTCTCACACTCAATGACACTTTAACAAGAAGTCAAGAAAGAATGTTGTTCATTCTTTGTGAACACTTACTTTTAGCTAGCAGCACTATTTATCTAAGAGAAAAACATGGTTACCATGGCTTTATTGGAGTGGCCTCCTCCTTGGAACTCAATGGTTCCAAAAGCGTCCGTCGGGCTGAGCTGCGTGTGCTTGCTGATGGACCACTTCTCCGACTGGATGTCATTGCGAGTAAGCCTGGTTTCATTTTTCTCATTCTGAGTAACGGAGGTGCTTGGAGGCTGTCCAATGTGTTGACCTGTTAGACGCCCACAGCAACACCTATGACATTAAACAAACAGAGAACCCGAGTCACGTGCATGTATAAACTGAACAGGGAAACAAACTACAGAAAGAACCCAACCCCTTCTCAACTCTGCTGATTCCTTTCCTGAAGCCTTTATATATGGAAGCAATATAGTACATATATTACCGTTTTTCCTCTATCTTATTTACTTTGGAATCTCCCATATTTAAAAAAACAATCATGCTTTGTTCTAAATATGCATAAAATGAAACTAAAGAACATCTTCTGTTTCCTTCAAGTAACATCAGGACAAGTAATCAGCTTTTGCATGGATTCACACATATTTTAAATTGCTAGTTTAATGCATGTATTTTCTTTTGCCAGTTTTGCGTGTCATGTTTCCAATTTAGGTGAATATTCAATGCACTGAATATTGAACTAAGAAGATAAGGAAATTAAACACAGATGCTGATCCACCTCTGATTTATCTTTTTTTCTTATGAAATAGGTTTTGAAATGTAAACAAGTAGTTCCCATAGGAATCCTTCACTTCAGATTTAATTCAACCATCTTGTAGACAAATAAGTTTACAAAATATTTATAGCCGTATCCATTGTATTCATATATTTGTAGAGATAGAGACTTTTTTTTAAATCAACTTCCATTTTTCATACAAGTAACATGCAATTACCTATGGGGGTCTTTGGTGCTGGGTATGATATGAACACATTCTCTCTTGTAAAATGCTCTTTCTATCCATGATTTCTGTGCCTAAAAAAGAGAAAGGAAATGCCTTGAGCTCTGTTTGCTTATTATATACAACTTACAGTACAACTGTATAAAAACTTCAAACACAAGAGAAAATTTCACTGACTCTTCAGATAAGCAGTGCATATTTTGTAGACAGCAAACACTCCATTAGAGCTATGGTTCCCTTATAGAGCTAAGCACACAAACCAAGCTTTTCATACTGTTTTCTTAATCACTAGCCAGATGACTTTGATGCTGTCACCCATATTCTTATAGGAAGGAACCTCTGGAGAAGAATTAACTCAAACTCTAAACCTTTCTGCATGACAGAAAAAACCCTACACCTATTCATTAAAAACACCTCTGTTTCCATGTCAGTGATACAACTAAGCCAGCTCTAATTAAAAAAAACCCCACAACCAAACCAACCAAACCAACCAAATCACCCAATACATTTTTACACAAGCACTGAGAGTGCTGTTTTACGGAGGCAGAAATTATAGTTTCTATGCGGACACCTTAATTAAAAAAAAAAAAAAAAAGGAACATCTACTTCTGAAACAAGATAAAAAGTTTTAATACATTGAGTGAGATGACTGGCAGATAGCCTCTAATATAGTTCAGTGAAGCGATGGTTGTTCATAACACTGAAGATCTTCCACCACATATTCACAGAAAAGCAAGAAATTTCCCACAGCATAGTCTTAAATGTCAGATACACAAGAAATCTTTTTAAACAGAAAGTGAGACAGGTAGGAAAGAAAAAGGGAAAAGAAAAGAACAAACACAAAACAAGAAAGTAGAGACTTCAGAGTTCTGAAGTATTTTTAATTATCTAGGAAATCCTCACTCCATATAATATGAATTCTCGCAAGATCTCTAAAACATTCACACAGACAGAATTCCATTATTCCATTTAATAAGGAAATGAGTTGAAACTTTCCTTTGAAAATTCATTTAAAACAGATTAACTTAATATATTTAAATAATAAAATTACCCACTTAACTGCACAGCACAACCAGAACTATAAACTACGAACAATGACAAAATTATCTAAGAATTAAGTAATGTGAAATGAACTTTAAACAATTTAAAGAAAATATGAACATTTTGCCTCTGTGAAAGCAGAACTTTTGAAATTGCCTATGTAACATTACCTAACTAACTGATGCTACCATTTACTATGCAAGGATATATAAGTAATACCTACGTATTACTTTTACTAACTAATGTTACATCACTGTCTAAGTTACCTTCTTGTCAATTCAATCTGAATCCTGTTTTCCATGTTTAAAACCAGAGCCCTCTGCTTCTAACACTTGTGAAAATCACTGTGAACTAAAGGAATTTCTTGGAGTCAGCGAATGTTACTAGGACAAACTAAAATGTTATATCACAACAAGAATTTCTAATACATCTACTGCTTGCCAGTCCCAGTATACAGAATTTATTCTTTTGCTTTTTGCACAGAAAATAATTCCTTGCTGGATCTAGTGGTTGCTGGTGCTATTTAGCAATATTTTATCTTTGGTCTCCTTGGATTTTTATTTGAAAAATCTGCTAGAATTCATATTTTGTAGGAATAGCAGATACCTAGCATCACTTTTACAGTCAGAAAAAAAAAATCTATTAAAACCATTAAATAAAACTGTATCTGACTGATTTTTCTTATGGTAGCAAACAGAAGGTTAATGTATTATAGAAGGTTGGGCAAGATTTGTTTCGTTTAAACAAAGTATAGTTAAATAGAAATTCTGAAAGCTAAAAATGTTTTACTTTACCTAAGAGATACTGCCTCAAGATTTGATTTATTATAACTTCTAAACATCCTTTACTAAATATATTATTACTATTTTCATACTTTTCTGCAAACAATTTACCTTCGTGAATTTCCTGGCTACACAGAACTAATGTGTTTTTTCTAAAGGTGGTCACTAGCTAAATTTATCTCAAGATCCAGTACGAAAAGTGCCCCAACAGGTACTTAACTGAATTTTTTTCTTTAGGTATAAAAGCAAGCTTTCAAAACCCAAGAAACTGACATTTAAGATTTGTTTTCCTAGTCTTTCTCATGTTGTTCTTGCAAGTGGAAAAGAAACACAGCTACATTAAAAGAATAATAACAAAAACAATAATTTGTATTGGAATTTTTGTCTCACTTCTTCAAAGGTAAAATTGCAAAATAATAGTCTGGTTTAAAATCTCCCTTATTCACATCAGGAAAAGATACTTTCCCGCTTTTAGATCTCAAACAATATACTATCCTACCCGGCAGAGTTGTGATGACAAAATACGTGATTTACTAATCTTGTAATTCCTTGTCCTTCCAAATTTAAAAGAAAGCATCTGGTTGCACTGCCACATGCCAGTTATCTTCCTGCAACAGATATAATTTGCAATGAACTATAAATTTCAGAGAAATAATAAATTATGCTACTTGCCGCAGAGTCTTCGTAACAGAATAACTTGAGGAAATCAACATATTCATAACTGAATTGTCTGCATTAAACTCTTATAATGTAAATTAATAAAGCAATAAAAAGTTTAGAAGATTATAGCAAAGTATTTTCAAGACCAATAGAGCAAGAAGCTTATCTTCTCTTTCTCTTGTTTCATAAATACTCCAGTAATGGTTAGTGAGACAATTTAAAGTCCACAGTGAATCCATAAAGTACACGCCACGCTTGAATTTAGTTTATTCATAGTTTAACTTTCTGGGTAAGTCTCTCTCTTTATTACCCTCTCCGCAAAACCCCACCCAAGAACATTTTCTTTCTCTCTTTTCTTTACCTGAGCACCAAGCTTGGCGTTTAAGGCTGTCCCGGAGCAAAATCTGCTGCCCACGTTTCGCCGCGGCCGGTCATTGTTAATAACGCATTTGCGCCCGGCCCCCGCACAAGGCGCTCGCTCTGCCCGCGGCGCAGCGGTGTGAGAGCCAGCAAAGCCCTTGCACCCATTAGCTGCTTGGAATGTGCTGCTGTGGGATTAGCCTTGTTAAGGGTTCAGTGGGCACTCACCCGTGGCCCCACAACACCGCTTGGTTTGGACATCTAATCTGACGCCAAAAGAAAAACAAATCCCTTGAGAGCCTGGATTTAACTGGCACAAGCCTTGATGGGCTTTTTGTCTCCCCTCTCTGCCCCTGAGAAAGCGAGCTGGTCAAAGTGTGATAAGATGCTCTGAGTTCTTAAGCTTGACTCAGGAAAACCAATCCATCAAAAGAGACACTGTACTAAGCTGGAAAGAGCTTGAGAACACAGGAGAAACTGTTAATCTCCAAAGAATGAAAGCAGTGTGTTTATTGGGCAACTGTGAGAAATCTATACACAGCTGAAATATATTGCAATTAATCGACAATGGCAATTTTCCAAAGAAGCTGGGGTTTTGTCACTGTTTCCCACCACAACTGCTGTACTGTAGTGCATATAACTTTTCATAAACACAAACCTTTGTCTTTCAGAGACAAGCAGCTGCATTGTTTTCATCATAATTAAAAGCTGGTAACTTTAACCAAAACTTGAATATTTACAAATTTGGGGACTACTTCTTTACTGTACCCTCTTGATATTAACACTGATGAACAACCTTTCCATATGAACAACACTTTAATTTTTATTTTTGTACCTAGCAATAACATATGTTAAGTTACTTACTTCAAGAGTTTTCAAGACACAAAGTATTTTGACTCTTAACCCCCACCACCACGTTTGCATTAGTTCCTCTCTACGCCTACATATGCCTATATCCCTTCCTTTCCTCATCATGAAGGGTGTGTCTAATGCATGAAAAATAATCTGTGTACCCATGGTACCGATGAATACACAAGCACTAAACTGTTCTGCACGTACATTAGCTCTGACGGGCCCAGAATGGGCAAGGCTGAGAACACGCATCAACTTTTAAACTTCTGACACCGTCACACACGTGGAGAAGCTTCTGCTAGGCTGGCTAATCCATGAGATTGCTTTTGTCTCTTGGGTCCCTAAGTTTTTGTGTAAAATACATACATGCATTTTGTAAATATTAATGTATATATTAAGAATGTTCATACACATACTCTCTATGCGTGTATATATACACTGACACACATTCTTTTCCAGCAAAACCTGTGATCTGTGAGGTTTCTGAACCAGAGATTGTGTGCTTATCTTGTGAGATCTCTTAAACACGGGATCGGACCAGAGATGGTCTGTGGAGAACAACAAAGGTGAAGCTGGAGTGAAGAAAGCAGCTAGTAAACAGTTCAGTGAGGTAAAGGATACGATGGAGAGCAGCAGGTAAAGATAGCTTGCTTTTTAACACTAGGGAATTTGGTTTGGTTGAGAGGGTGGAGAAAAAGTGAGGTGAAGAAAGGAAAGATCTCATGACTGAGATAACTGGTTAGAAATCTTAACTGACTTTGAAGTGAAACTTCAGTATTTGAACTCGACAAAATTATGGAGATTGATCTTGGATTCAGGCTTCAGCTTGCAGAGTAACATGGGGCGGAAGACACATCTTGTGTCTTAAGAAATCAACTAAAGGAAACAATGGTTATACTAATTGCCATATATCACCTAGTGGCACTAGGATATTTTATAGGTAGGGACTCAAGTAGAATTGGCATATACAACTCATGCTACAGGTAATTACAACTGTCTTTGCATAGCTCATTTAAAGACGCATTAACTTAGGACCCTGTGGCAATGAATCTACCAGCGCCATAGGTATTTCTGTATTTTGAGGAGCAATAAAGAAAGAGTCAATTCACAGAGATAGCTGGTTTTTTCAATATGGTACAATTGCAAAATAGTGCTTTCAGAGGTGGATGCTGCCCATTTCATGATAGGCAGCACATATATATTCTTTAGATTTTTATCCCAGCTCACTGTTTATGAAACAAACTATTAAAACAGCAGTTAACAACGAACTCAGTACTGATGCCTCATAGAAGGTGAGGACGAATATTTAAAGACAGATTTCACTGGGGAAAGAGAGGTGTTAAAAGCTTTTCTCTGCTTTGCAGAGCAGCTGGACAGGCAACAGAGTATTACTGAACCAAATTACAGAAAGGATTCAGAGGACCATATGGTGATGAAGTGGCATTAGTGCTGTTGCAAACTGACGTGATTAGTATTCCTTAACCAAATGGGAACATTTATAAATTCCATTGTCTCTGAATAACAACCCTGTATCTGTAAACTTCTATAGCTATATTAGCACAAAGGAAGGCAATGCTGCACTATAACCTTATTACAAGGTGTGCTCGAGAGAAATTTCTAAGCCTCATTTCAACACTGTGCGATTATAAGCACTATAGGCACTTTTATGTCATTCTTGAAGCATTAGCAATTCACCTGTCTGGACATTAACTCAGGAATCATTGGGCTGTCCCAAAAGATTTCATCTTCTAACAGACATTTATTACTAGTAGCATCTTAGAAGCTGACAATCTGGCCTTTGCCCACTAGAGCTCTACTTATGTATGTTTTGTTCTTCTTCTAACAGGCTTCTCAAGCACTTTATCATCAGACTTGTTACAAAAACAATGCTGAATTGTCTTGAAAATGAAGTTGTATTCAGTACAGAATAGGAAGACATAGAATGGAGTCATCTATTGTTACAATATATTACAGAAATTATCTCCTACCATTGTTTACCAGATGTAATTTTACACTGTAGTTAGAAGAAATAGAGTAATTTAAAAATAATCAGGGGCTTTTCAATCAATAGTTTATGATTTTAGTAATTATAGCTGACATTTTTCTTAATGCAAAGACACAGAAATGAAAATGTTACATCTCTGCTAATGCTACTGTGGAAATGTGTACTTATGCTTTATATAGACATTATATAGAACAAGCATATGTCATTATTATCCATGTTATTGATGCATTAACTGAAAAGCTTAACAGATATTTTAAAAGAACCAGGGAGAATGATTAGATCCAAAACTGGTGTAGACATCCAGGTTCCTACAGGCCTCCTCAAGATCTGTAGAAGAGTAAGGGGAAAATTTTAAAGCAAATGTCATTAAAATGAAGGATACATTGTACAGAACACTTTCAAAAATTGTTTCCCTCTTATGGGTTTTAGCATACGAAAGGAAGAATGAATCGACTTAATTAGTGAGGTTTCTTCAGATACATATTTATGATTTCACCAAAATCGTTGTGAGTTTAAAGTTGTTTAAATAAGTAAATAAACCCTTTCTAATAAGAAAGCCTTACTTGCTCAGATGATGGGTTTATCTAGACCTCTGTTTGGTCTCTACCAGTGTCATAAATAGGGGCTATAAAAATGGGAAAACACACCAAATGTGTATAATGCTTTCCCCTAAGAGTTTCTCAGCCAACAATTATTTTCTGCTCATGGACTTCCTGCATAGTTGTGATTTCTACATGCTCTGTAACCTTTAATGGGCTTTCTCCTACCAACTCGCCTGCTGATTTCTTGCAAGCTTTCAGCATCCTTCACATCTTCTCCTTGCTGCAGAGGCAAACACTTCCTTCTGTTTGTTTTGAATGTGACTCCTCAAACTTTCCCATTGCTGAGAGAGGCAGTGAACACTCAGTTCCCATCCATCCTCTTCACATTATTCATGGTTTTCAAGATACCTCCTAAAGTATTTTTTTTCCCAGATTAACCATTTATCACGTATCTCCTCACAGAGAAACCACTTGTTACCTTTTATCATCCTTGCTGCTCCTCCCCAAACCCTTTTCAACTTGATTCTTCCTTCTGGGAAGAATCAGAATGGTGCACCAATGATGGACTGACTGTGGATTGGTATCATAGCAAGTGGACATTTGGTAGTGTGGTATCTATTTCTTGCCTAATAACTCCCAAAAAAAAGATTGATTTTGTTTTCTTGACCACCACAACCGAGCACTGTGGTATAATTTGACAGAAGTATCTAGCTTAACCCCAATACTTCCCTTCAGTGTAGTAAAGAATTTACAATATTAATGGTGAAGAACTGCTATAAATATCAAGCTGTTTTAATCAAAATCTAACAGTGCAGTCATAAATCTATATGAAGTTCTAATTTATGTCAAATGCATCTTAAAAAATCACAATGAAAAATGGTATCATAGAAGTCTATAGTTGCAAATATACGACTAGAAAGCAAGATACACAGGAAATACTTTTCTGCCACTCAGCGCTGGTAGATGATTTATCTTCTAAACTACTAGGCTTGTTTCCTGATTCTGAAAGAGTACAACATTATTCCAAACTCTTCAAAAAATCGTGAGGTTAAAATGCACACGTAGGAGTTATGCACTGAATCTAATTCTGGTCTGAACTATTTGATTTCTAAACCAGTCATTCTACCCCATAAATGTATGACAGCTATAACATTGTCTGCTCTTTCATTAGATAGAGGTGGTTTTGTTAGCCATTGTGTGGGTGCTGAGCTGATGGAAGAATTAAAATTAAATTGTACATAACTGCATGAAAAAGTCTGAACGAAGGAGGATTCCAGATGTTCCCCGAGCCTAAACATTCAATTGGACCAATTTTATGTCCCTGTTCACATTTCCTCCTATCTAACATCCTTGTAGTTACTCACAAGTCCCTCTCAAGCCCCCTGAGTCCTGCAGGCATCCTCTGCCATAAGGCTTTGGTTGAGGCCCTCGTTTCCCAGCCTCTGGCCTTCCTAGGATGTCCCATCCATGTTGGATGTCCCCAGACCACAGTAAAACTTCAACCAGGATCCCTAAGCTATTCTTGTGTCTTTGTGTGAGATTCATCAGTGTGTGCAAACTGTGTTGGAAGGCAGGGGTCGCCACCTGGATCACCCTCGCCATCTTTATTATGCAAAACATGGGTACTAAATTGCACAAATCCTGCACAGATGCAGCTATTTAATTTTCTGTCCTATAGCCTACGTTTCTTATTTTTCTTTTCCCAATGCTGTAAGCACCAGATTTTACTGATTTCTGCCCTAGGAATAATCAAATAACAGAGGCACACGTTTTAGGCATGTGCCAAGCCCCATGTAGCATTTAAATTTTGATAGCCAAACGGTGGCATTGACAAGAGTACTTTTAATGCTACCTTGTTTATATATGTTCTTTTCTGTTCATATGGTGGACACATTCTGAATTAAGTTACAATATTTCTCTCTCATTTGCCATTCAAATTGCATTATAAAGAACAACTTCAAAATTTGTTTCAGATGTCATTTTTTTTTATACAATCTGTTGTGACCTGTGATTTCAGTGGTATTTGAACTGAAAACAAATGTAGTACTTTAGCTAACTCTTAAATATTACAGGGAAAAGTTTAACAAAAGATGCCAGTGATTTATCACTTGAAACAAAACTAAGTAAAATCTTAGCAAGTCTTGATACTGTCATCAGATCTAAGGAAAACATTTCTAGCACATTATCAAAACGGATATTTTGTATTTGACTCAAACAGCTGTCTTTCACCAAACAGGATGTTGAATGGAGGAAGTACAGACAAGGTTTTAGACTTGAGAGCTTACATCCAAATCACAGCTATTACTCTGACATTAGCACAAAGCGTGAGCGGTAAAGCATTCAGAAATATGATACTTAACGAGAGGTAAATGCTTTTTTTTCAATTTTGTTGCCTGTACCTGCTCACATATGGCCAGATCAAAAAAAGCAGGTGCACCTCAGGAGGAAAGTAGAAACGTCACTGAGCAGAGGAAGAGGGAACAGCCCTTCAGCCTCTGCAATAGCTCCTGCAGCCAGGAATACAGCAGCTCTTTCCCCCCAAAACTCAATTTGGAATGTTTGGATCCTTGCACACATCTGCATGAACGGCTGTTCCTCTCTTCCACTGCAGACCTTCCTTCTCTGCCTTGTCTGACACAACGTGAAGGAAAAGATCAGAGAATGTCCAGAGCTGCTTGATAGACCTGCTGCCATGCAACCCTCAGTGACCTTTGATTTTGGGCAGGGGTAAGGCAGAAACAAAAAAAACCAACCAAACAACAAAAAAATACCAAACCAAAACAAAACAACCCAACAAAAACCAAAACAAAGCAAAAAATTCATTAAAAACATCTTGTTGCCAGCTGCATTAGCAAGCACACAGCAAATCTCCCGTAAGCCTCTTTTTGAGAAAGGAAACTTGCTCCCTGCAGTAGGTTACATTTCTTTTAGGAAAACTCCCTTGAAGTTTAGCATTATAGTATTTTTTTTCCTAGTGATTTTGGCATTTTAATATTTTAGAATTATTATAATCTAGGCTTAGCTGTACAGGTAGCATTTTTTCCCGTGTTAAGTCCCACAGACTGTTAATATTTGATTTTCCTGAAAAATATTATCCAAGTTTCAATTGTTCACCTAAAGCAATGTTTTACTCTAAGAATAAATAAATAAACAAATAAGAAAAACATGACTAAAATATAATCTAAATATTAAATTCCTGAATTAATGGGGAATATAGTAATAATATATAGACACCTTTTTCTTATAGAGAGATGGTTTCATTGCATTATCTACAGCAAATTTACACAGCTGTGAACTATGAAGTTCAAAATACCTAGAGAATATGAGTATTTCTGAAGCAATGGGAGTGAATGATCAATTTGAAACACTGTCGGATAAAGCCTGGTTCAGCTGTTGTGAACAGTATGAGAAACTGTTTCTATGCATTTTACTTATGCTTTAAACATAAAATGCTTTTGTGAGGGAAGTGTGTGCAATTGTGTGATGATGCAAGCAGCATATTTAAAATATCATAATTCAGCAAATCTGAAACACTTAGACCCTTGTAGAACTAGAAAGATTCTATACCTCTAACCAAATGTTTACAGCATTATGTAACTCAGTAGTTTTTCAAAAAAAGGTTTTAGATTAAATATTATTTTTTAATCTACGTTGCTGCATCCACATAAAAATCACTCATGCAAAAACTAGTGGCATATATACGTTTTTTTGATCATATTCAGTCCATAAGAATTCTATGTCATGCATAAACCTGTCAGGGTCAAGAGACAAGGAATTACTTTTTGTTTGATGTCAAGGAGTTTTCCTTCTCATTCTAGTATTTCTCAGTTAGAATCACAACTACACGAGAGAACTTGCAGTTCTTTGTCTACTACACTACAAAATTTTTCATCCAGTTTGATGCTCCTGTGCTGATCACTGCTCCTTTACTCCCCTTGGCAATGCAACTTTGCTTTTTCCTTCTCTTCAACATCAGTCTATTCTGATTCAACTACAAATGAGAAACAAAGACCACTGTGACTAGTGCTGTCAACTCTTCCTCCTCTCAGATGAAAGCAGTCATACTACCTGATCCAAGAGCTCTACAATATTCTGAAAACAGGAAAATTTCAGAGAGATAAAATTTAAATGTACATAAATCTATCACATTTTGAGCCAAATATTACATAAGTGCAAGATGCAAGGTATTTTTTGCCATATAGCTCCATGTGTGCAATAATTATTTGTGTTTTTCCCTGCGGACTGTGCAAATTCACAGGTTGCTCCTCACACCCTTTCTTAATTGGCAAAGGAAGTAAAATCTTGTAAGTTGCATTCAATGCAAGTTATTCCAAATGTTCTATGACTCAAGTATGTTTGTAAAGGCACACCCATTTTTCTAAGATGCATGTAATAAGTCTTATCAAATTTTTTTCTTTTTGCACACATAAATCCATTATTCCTGTTTTCTTACAATGTTTAGTCCTAACTATGTAGCTTAAGCAAAAGCAAACACATAGTATTCTTTAATAATAAGGTGGCAATCACCAAATAAGATTTTATAAAGTTTCATGACTTTTCTCCAGGGTCAAATTAGAAGGAAAAGAATAGCCTTAAGACATAAATTCTTATTAAAGCACAGATTAAGAAAAGAAGAAAGTCACAGGAAATAGAAATTAAGTAGATACTTCGCATGTTTCTTGTTTGATCTGAACAGAGGGTCTTTCTTTAAAAGGAATGTTGAAAAAAGAATCAGCTAGTATTTCTGTTTCAGTAAGTTTGAAATTTGGTTAAATCTACTGAATTCCATAAGGAAAAGACATGATATAAAATCTTAAGGAGGATTTTAATTTAAAATTATTGTGTAAGAAATTACTTTGGAGGTGATCTGTACCAAAATTTAATCATATTAACCATGCTGTGTAGCAACACATAATTACAACCTACATTATAGCTAATAGCAAATATTTCAGTGGATTTTCCATTCTATTTTAATTTATGGAATGAGCTTTGTTTGATGTTTGAAAGGTTTACTGAAAGGCCTTCTTTCAGTCTGTTCTGGCTTTGATTTAACAAGACTATTAAGACTCTTACAGTTTCATTTCTAATCCTTGAATTAATATCAGGATTAGAATTTTATAGTGAACCTGGGTGGGCCTCATTAAATCTCAAATCCTGCAAATTCTTGCTTTTGGGCAACCTACAGTTTCATGACTTTGGAAAATTTGAAGGACTGGAGCCTAACAATGAGGAAAACAAACCCCATGCTGTCACGTTGCTACCATACTTTCTTGTGCTTTTAGCCACAACAGGTAATTCTTTGTCCTAGTTTTGTTAACCAGCTGAAAGAAAGGACATCAACAAAAAAACCTGTTCTTCTTCGGCACGTAGTGTTCCTCACATGCAATAACTCCTGCAAGTGTATCTGTATATGTATAAGCACAAAACACAATTGGGGTGGAGGATCCCCACTACACCAATGCAGAAGTAAACAGAAAGCATGGATACTCTTGTTGAAGCCTTGGAAAGGGACTCAGACTCAAAGGCAAGAAGTTGCAAATATTCATCACCCAGTATCCCCACTCTGTGAGACTGAGCCCCATTTCCTCTTTCTCCACAAAATTTTGAAATGAATAGTCGATGATACAACCTGAAGAGGATTAAGATTACTTCTGTACCATCACAGGAAACAACTTGGAAAGCGACTGCGAAGGCATTTGAACAGGAAGACAGGAAGAAGAGAACTGTCTCTACTTTTTGGTGGATTTTATCTTCGATTTCTTTCCTCCAAAACCTATTAAAATATTCTCATGTGAATAGACAGATTTTGTGGAACAACTTTTTATGAAGTATCAAAATATTTTCTACAGGGTAGTCAGTCCATCTTCTGCCTCCCTCATGAAGGCCAAATGACTTCTTTAAACCATTCTTGACCTCACTGTGAGCTATATGTCTAAGAAAATAGGCGTTGGTATGGCTTGTGAGGCACCTGGTCAGTCTGGGTAGTCACAGCTGACTCTTCCTACTTGGAAAGGAATACAAGAGAAAGAGAGCTGCGGTGTAAGACACGGCTTAGATCGTGTTGTGTAAACACCACTGGCGTGGGCAGTAAACTTCCACCCTGTCATCCCATGAAGGTTAGTACGGGTTGCTGAAGAGTTAGACTAGACTGCCAAAACTGCCATTATGCTCATCCACTGATAACGGAGTTGGAATTTGAATTCCTAGACACGAAGTGACTGATGTGAAATCTTATAATAGGCAATTCGTTTGGGTTTTTTTAGGGAGCTGTATCGCTGAGGTGTTGGGGTGGTTTTTTGTTGTATTTGTTTGTTTGTTTGTTTGTTTGTTGTTTGGGTTTGTTTTTTTTTTTTTTCACTTTTCTATTCTGTGAGACTTTCTCTAAGATTTGCAGTGACAGAAATCAGAACACAAGCATGTCTAAAGAACCTTATTCCTTGATGTGGAAACACTTTGGAATGCAAGGTGGTATGGGCCTTTCCTTAAATTAATATCAATCAAATATTGTCTGTTAAAAGACAACGCAGTGCTTATAGGAATAAACTTAAACTTTACAAGGTTGTTCAATTCTATACACCCATATATATGTGACTGAGGATAAAAATCCCTGGTGCTCTCCAGTGCTCTATGTTGAATGCAGCTTGCAATGTTCTAGAGGATTCTGGAAGGAATGAAACATGTAATTTGTGATTAATTAGAGTTTCTGATTTTAATGAATTCTTATAGTACAGTTAAGGAAAAATACCAGTTAAGAAGCGGATCTTATTATTTGCAAAGTTGTATGATGGGGGTCATTCACAAGGAGGGCATATAAGCAGTTTTAAATTACCTTCTTGTTCTGACTTGACTTTGAAAGAAAGACTTTATTGCAATACTTTTTTTGACTATGCTGAATATTAAAATCTACTGACCAGCAAGAAAACAACCCAAACACATTTTACTTTAAAAAGGCTTGAGAAATGTCTCCTTTTTTCTTTTTTTTTTTTTTTGTTGTTTAAATCTCCTAGAATTTGATTACACAGCACATTCCGGCTATCTGGCCCAGCAGGCCACTGTATCAGGACTTTCTGATTACTCCTTATGCATTGTTTCAAAGTGAACCCTTGAAGGATTTCATTTAATAGAGATTAGTACTTTTATTAAACAGTGGTTAATTGAAGTCTCTGAGCTCTGCCAAATGTTGTTCAGTGAAGTGGATTAGTTGCTTTAATTTTTGCTCTCTCACACAAGAAAATAACACTGAGTGAAATAAACACCTTTTCCATTGGTCTGCTAAGGGTGACATTATTACAGGGCTTTTGCCTTACGTATTTTAAGCTGGCAGTTTTCTAACTTATAGAGATACCTCTGGTTCAGCAAACTTAGAAACTATATTGATCCTAAAATCCCTCTCTTAGATTGGTTTAATTTTTAAAAATAATAAATTAAGACCGCCATCAAGAATGCCTAATTAAATGCATGACCAAAATCTGTTACTGTTTCCTCTTTCTGATCTGAAGAGGAAAAAAAATTAGAAAAAAAATGTTATGGAACACTTACAATTTTCATTTTAAGTTTGATTGTTTCCCTAGGTTTTCCTGTAAATAGATTTTTAATGTGACAATATTATTTTCAGTTGAGCAGCAATATTAAGAGAGATTATAAAAACTTATAGAATGTCAGTAACTCATTAAAGAATATTAGTGACTCCCTCAAGACCAATTTATTAAAAGATTATTTAGAAAATTTTAGATTCTAAATGAAGGTGTCAGCTTCATTAATTTTTCCTATTGACTTCTTAAAGAATGATAACTTAAAATTCAATTAAAAGTAATAGGTCATGTTAATTTTACTGCACTATCTGTACACTGGAAATTCTTGCTTAAAGAAAAAAACGAATTCTTAGTAAGATTTGGAAAAGAGGACTAAATAAAAGAAAATAACTCACCAAAGCAACTGTATCAAAAACACCTGGAAAAACACCTCTGCTTCTATGAGAGCTGTGATAACAAAACAGCTCCTATTTTTGCCAAGCAGAAGAATTCCTGCTGAGCTTCAAGGGACACTGAGGAAAGGCTCAGTTCAAAGTTATGCAGGGGTACCTCTGGTTGCTGTCTAGCACAGAGCTCTGGCCAGTTTGCAGGGAGGTACGAGGCCGCTGTGGTGGCTGTGCTCCACAGGTACAGCCTGCAACACCACCCTGGCTGCAGCACTCCGAGGGGCTGCTAAGTGTGAAGGCTGCTCAGTACCAGCTTCAGAGAAAAAAATCAATAAATACGCTTAATTAGCTACTACTGCTGTTGTCACCCTCTGCTATGTTCACCATATTCAAAATACCTCCAAATAAGTAAACTTGTTACGGCAAGGTAGGTTTCTCAGTTTAGAAGTTCATGCTCTAAATTTCAGATTTAGAGTATATTTCATATTTCATTCACTGTTTCATAAATGAGATACTTCACATCAAGTATCACTTAAAGTAGTAACAAAAAGGTTGCAGTAGAAATTATTGACATTTAACACTATTTTTAGACAGATACAAGAGAGGAAAGAAACACTGTAGTAGAGATGACTTAAGTGGATTTCACAGGGAAATGCAGGTGGACCCAAATTTTGGTTTCATCTTTTGAAAAACATTGGATGAGGATTGCACTTGGCCAAACTTTACTATTGTTTCTGACAGGCAAAGTCATGGAAATCAGTGGCATAGCATCACTGAAACACAGACATGAATTTGGCCCTGAACTTGTCTGCTTTTATGTCAGTACTGGAAATACATTATATATCAGACTTCATTTACTGCATTTAGTGCTTTCTAATGTCACTCCCTTGGGCCTTGCAAGGCAACACTCATCTATTAAAGTGTCATTAACAGCACTAATCTGTTTGCCACTTCATCTCCAGAAGAGGGTCTGCAACAGGAGATATGACAACTAAAAATGAGTTCATCTTATCCAGCCTGTGGAATTTACAGATTCACAGCATGAATGAGGCTCAAATCAGCCACATCTGCTTGAAAAGTCTGCCAACAGAAGTGACAGCTCAAGCCAGAGTGGCTACTGGTGTGGAGGAAAGCCTGATTTCTTAGCAATCTGAACGAATGCACTGTAACACAACTGGGAATGTTATTCTCTTTTTCTCTTTTATGTTTCCACAGCAATTTTACAGCTTTTCAAAAGAAAAAAAAATAATACAAATCCTCCGTCTCTGAGGATTTAAAGTGCACTTGTCAGTTCATAATTACGCACAGAGAAAACACAAGAACTCACTGACAGTTTGGGAAGGTTGGAGCTCCAAGGGCACAGATCTCTGCATTAGAACAGGCACATCAGATCAGCAACCTCAAATCAACAGTGGCAGTGAAGAAAAGGAGAACTCAGAGAGGAGCATAACTGGGTTGGGTTTTCTCTGCTCCTCCAGCTCTTGGAGATGTTGGGAGCTGGTTGAGGGGATGATGCTGGTGAAGGCGGCCAATTTGCATTTCCATGAATTGGAAAATTCTCATTACAACCACAAATCTGATACAGATCTCCTATTCTCTGTGTTCACACCTGAATGTTACTTGAGAGCAAATCACTCATCTGCAGTGAGCACCTGCACTATGCAACATCTTGCAAGCCTCCTATTTGTTAATTACTGATCTGCATGTTATAATTTTCAAAGACTTCATAGCAAAGGAAAAGTGCAAGGTTAAACTCAGACACCAGTAATTCAGCATCATGGCTCCAGGTCTAGTATGTTCTGAAGCATATATTTAAGATCAACCTCTGAAAGCCGAGTCCTTCACCAAAAGAAAGAAACCTAAATAGTTCCCCATGAAAGTTCCCCATGGATTCTCCCACGTGCCAGTACTTTATGGTTGTCCATGCCTGCAAAATGCTCAAGTTAAGGAAGAATCAGAAGCCTGCATTTATGAAAACCACACTGCAAGCCTCAGAAGCACAAGGTCTGCTTGTGAAAAATCCTCATCTCTGCATTATTTTCTCACAAAATCACTTATCAGCACTGGAATTTTATGTGTCTGTTTTCACTAAATTGCAGTTTTTAAGAGCCTGAATGCTGCAGGACAGTTTGCTTGTCCAAAAAAGGGTATGTAAAATGCCAACTGTGATGCTGAAAAGTACCTCATAATATTCTTTGGTTTAGGCTTCTTTTTCAGCACAGATAGCTGCATTCTACAATATAAGTTGTATTTCTTTTGTCTGTATCACACAAAACAAACAGTTAAGATACCTCTAAAAACTCCATGGCTGAAGGATAAATCTAAAACCTGGAAGCTACAACCTCAGAGCTGAGCTGTCCTTTGCTTTAAAAGTCTCTTTTTCACAGCTCAATGAAGAATAAGACTATTGCCTTATTCTGTATGGCAATGCTAACACGATCTAGGTCACCTGGCTTGCTTTATTACACTCATATGCAGACAGCTAGCTAGCTAAAAGATGTGAAAATCATTTTTTATAGGGAAAAAAGTCACAAGAATTAACAACACAGAATAAAAAATGAAAGGATGTCACAAGAGTTGAAAACTAACACAACATATCTGAAGTTTCTGAATATTTCATTCAGATTGTTATTACTCCATTTCCCCTACAGCTTCCTTGTTAATGTCTTAGGCTTCAAATATTGTGGGAAAGTATAGAGAAACAAAGAAAAGAAGATCTTTTACAAAGATATATGCCCAACAGACTTGCTATTTTGTAATGTACATTTGCAATGGGAACAATTTGTTCTCAGTTTAGCTTTTTGATGGTATCTTGACATTTTTACTACAAAGCACGTATTGTAATACTGACATTTTAGCTAACAGTGCTGAAGGCACCAAACCAAGCATTTCTGGAGACCACCATCAAGCAGACTTTCCTTGTACTGACAGCTTGGGAAAGGGTTAGTTATATTAGCAAAGAATAGGTTCTGTTTATAATAGTTTCCGATACCTGAAAAAAAGACAAATCAGTACATGTGCCAGGGAGATCTTCCAGGGTAAAAATTGTTTTGCTCAAAGCACAAAAGCAGAGCATTGCCCAGAACACCTTTCTGCTATGATGGGATGGAGCCCATCTACGGAAAGCAGAGCAAACAAATTCTGTATTTTCTTTTAAAATGACCCAGGAAACACTGGGTTACCACTTCCCATGCACTCCACAGCTGCTTTTTCAGGGGAATAATTCTATCCCGCAGAACACAGTGAATACCACAACGATAAAACCTACTTCCACCCTCTCCTTTAACAACTGCATTTAGAAGTCATTCTCTTTCCTAAATGCCTTTCCTAACGTCCTTTCTCAGCTGCAACAAAAAAGCTACCTAATACTGGCAACCGCTTGCCACTGTTACGAGCTTTCCAAACTGAGTCAGAGATTTTTGAGTGGGAATTTGGAAATTTAATTTATGTTTTTCTTAAGCATTTTCCCTGTGTCAGTGTCAAAGAAAAATAAGATTGTCTATGAATTTTTTAAAAGCAAATTATGTCCCATGGTATACTTTCAAGCAAGTTTATGTAGATTTCTCTACTACTACTACCCATAAATTCAACTTCTCTTTTATTGCAACAGTGGAGAAAGAACAATTCCCCCAGCAGCATGATGGATTTTTGTTTAATCTGAACCTTCTTATAGGCAAGAAATGATTAAATGTACATGTCCTCCCTCCATAATTATAAGTCTACTCTGCTATCATTAATTCAGCACTTATCACTTCTATCTGTAGTTACACTGTACTTAAATCCAGTAACTTGCAGATTTTTAAATCGTTTATATAACTTAACCCTTCTCTGTGCAGATAAATCTACCAATGTTCAGTGTAAGCCTCAGATGCCTCTCTCTTCAAATTTAGCATAGACCACTCGATTATCCGTAGTTAAAATAAAACACAAACCATGAAAAAATACCACAGATTTGAAAAAGAATGTCCCTACTTATACATATTTCGCTTTGCTATAACTGAGTGGGATTTTATTAGTGCTTAGACACCTACAGATTTATTCTGTTAGAAATAAACCCCACAAATTGCTTTGAAAAAGTAAAGAGATAATATCCCTCCAACCCCCTCCAAATATTTTCCAAAACAAAGAGCCATGAATCTGATGTAAGTTAAAAAATTTTGACTAGCAGGGCTTGATAATACAAAGTACATTGTTTCACCCTAAAATATCTTGTCATTATTCAGAAGGCACATTTTCCATACCTCTGTAAGGGCTGTTGCTGTTCATTATAATTGTTTGTGTCATCAGGAAGACCATCTTGTTATCGACTTCAAGAGGCTGAGAATCCGTGATTAAATTTTATACGAGGTATTTATGGCACAGAGATGAGGAAGGTCAAGGCTATGATTACTATCTGCAGCTGTTACGCACACAACTCTACACTACAGAGTTGAGTTGCTGTCAGAAATTAAAGGTAGCTATCAATTCCATATCTATCTCGGGCACTTGCAGCCACTTGTGTAGGTTTTTATTATTTTATCTGAAGGAGCTCAATTGCCGTTAGCAATAAGTCAACATAAAAAAAAATAAAATTAAAAGGACTTTTTTAAAAACAAACTAACATGACCTTCACAGAAATCTCCAGTAACCATAACCCACAGCTTGAAAAATACTATTTCAAGTAAATATGTATGGTCCTGACATTTTAAAGGACTGTAAAATGCAACAATACAGGTACAAGTGGTATGGAAGGTGGTGAGGTGACTATATTTAGTATAAATTCTTCAAGACATGTACCATCTCCAAACATAGAAAAATCTACCACTGACTCATCCCCACCCACAAACGTTTACTTAAAAGACTGAGAAGGACTTTCCTAGTAGCAAATCATCGCCAGAGTATTACCAAATGTTAACAGATAGAGTGCAAGTGAACATCATGGAACTTGGGGGGTTTTACATATTTAAGTATGCATTCAGATTTAACCATAGAAGATCCCACTATGTATTCCCAAAACATTAACTGTCAGAGATTTCAATGTACAAGGCAGTCAAGGTTCTACCCTTTCTTGACATCTGACACATTTCAGTTTTTTTAAAACATTAAGTTCATAATTAGTGATTAATCAGCACAGCTTTGGACTATAGCTTCAGCCATATTCTACATCTATTTGTTCTGTGGCACTAGTTATCCATTTCACTGCATGTTAAAAATGTTCCACATAACGCTTTGAATCTAAGCACAACATGAAAAGTTTAAAAACCTTAGATAATTCATTAATAATTAGAAAACACGTAGAAATTGGTTACTACTCATTCTAGTTTTCAAAACAAACACAGATTTGCAATTAGTATTAATCAAAAGACTGAAAAGTTATCCTAAGCCTTCAATCACAGACTTTGTTTTGTGATTAAATATATAAATGATTGGCATCTGGATCTAAACACAGTGAGTCAAATTCAGTTTCAGTCTCTCTTGACTGAAGTGAGATTTGTGTGCTTACATGAAAGATGAATTTGATCCAAAATACACAAGACACTACTATTTACCCAGACAGGCTTAATATCTTGCAAAATTAATTTTCTTTGCAACCAAATATACAATGTTCTTCCTGCTGTATTAAATCTTCCAGGCCTGAGCTACACTATGAATGATTTACACAGCCTTTGTGCAGGGCCTTTCAGGTAATCTGATTGGGAAAAAAAAAAAAAAAAGGTTGTATGCATTTATTCTAACTGCAGCCAGAAATTAGTTATCCTTTCATATTTGTGTCAAGAGAGAAAACTGATAGTTATTTTCAAAACTTCATTGCTTATTTAATGATAGGGTAAATGTCTTTTTCCCCATGGACTCTACATGTGTCAGGGCTGTCCCTGTGTTCCATAATTTCTGGGCTCTCACTTCCAGGATGTGCAGTAAACACATTATCACACTTTCAACACATTGCCAGAAAGATCCAAAGAGAAAAGTGGTGCATCCTGCAAGAGGACAACTTGAACACCATGTGTCTGTAACTATTTTTGGAACAGAAATCAACTTTGTTGGCTTAGGATTATGAAAAATAAATGCAAATCCTCTATTGAACCTGGTTCAATATTTCAAGCAGCAAAACATTTGGGATGCTTTAGCTCAGAAGTTTTAGTTCAGCTTATTATACACCTATTTTACTACTACTATCAAAACGTTCCAAATTAGCTATTAAGGAGTTTTCCAGAAATCATGAAAGTATTCTTAAAATTAGGTTTCTTTGCCTTAACATTTTAAAAGCAGCATGTAATAAGCAGACAACAACAGCAGCAACAAGCTAACAAACAAGTCAAAAAAGAAGTTGTCTAAAGCAATCCTTCTATGGTGGTCTTTTAGAAAACCACAGACTTCACACAGAAAATTTGTGGAAAATCAATATGCTGTAGTAGATATTTTACAGCTGTTGTAGCTAACTCACAACATTGCCAGAGAAGATTTCTTTTCCAGTTGTATGGGAGGGTTTCTATCCTGTTTCTTTCTGCCCAACTTCATTCCATCTACAGCTGCACGACAGACCCTTGTGCTCTCGCGGCTGCTGGTCACAGGAGCCAAGCCGAAGGAGGCTGCCTCACACGCAGAAAAGGAAGGTATATGATGCTTTTGTGAAAACGAAGTAATATCATCATACCTCATACAGTCCACCTCTACCTAGCAAATTTGGTGAAATCACAACGCTTAGTCCCTATCTGATATTTCTGCTCACCTATGCACATTTAGATAAATGGGTTCAATTGTCTTACACTGTGCATTAAGATTAATTCAACAGCATGCAAGACTTTAATAGATACAAAGTCCTTCCCACTTCCCTTAATTTTCCTCCACCAGTGTCCTCCAACCTACAAGCCAAAGGACACATCAATTTGTTTTGCTACAAATGAACCGTACTTCAAATAATTTTCTGAAAAAACTGCCACTAATGCAATTACAGGGACATGACCTGCTGCTTTAAGATCTGAAATCATAACAAAGGCATGTGTTACAGGAAGAGTATATTTTAGTGGTGCCTTTACAGTTTAGTAAGGAAAAATTTCAGCAATTTATTGCAATTTACTAATTGCTATTTTATTGTACATGCCTCATGACCTCACTACAGCTCATATACACAGTCCTGCTATTTTTTTAACAATCTCACACATTGAAAAAAAATCATGTCCCTCTCTTCAGACCACTCTGCCGATAGCTAAAATTTTCACCACAGTATGTAGACTATTAGAGGTGGGAGTGCTGACCTTTTGAGAAAAGAAGCTAAGAAATAATATTAGCAATTTTGCTTCCAATGCACAGTCAGCAGGATGTGTATCTGAACCATGTAGTACCAGCTTCAGGCTTGTAAAATAAATTGTCACAAGCAAAAACTCATGTTTGCTGACTTTCTACCTTCAGTGGAGATCTGAGCTACAGTTTACCACCGACAAAATAACTAATGTGATTGCCCAGCCTGTGAACAGGAACCTCCACTCTGAACTACATAAGTTAGAAAATAGTGGGGATATGCTGTAAGCACTTTTATCTTTCACATTCATCTTCCTCTCCCTATGTCATGAGACTATTTTAAATTAACTCCAATATAAAGGAAGTATGTTATTGTGAGACATGGAAATTATGTTAGAGTTGAAGAAAAATTAAGAGGAAATGGGAAGAAAGGTAATCCAGCAACTGAAAATCTAAACCAAGATGTTAGGTTTTTAAAACCTAATTAGGCTTTTAAAAGCTTCAAAATACAATAATTAATAGAGACTATGGAATGCACTTCTAGAAAACCTAATTCCATTATGAAAGACTGGTATTGATCAAACGGATGTATAACTAGCCTTGGAAGGCTGAATTGGTCAGCCTTGCAAAGATAGTTTTACGACTGCGCATGCAGATATAGGATGCCAGTGGCCTTTTCTTTTTTTACCCAAACAGTGATAGCTATAAAGGAACATGCAAAATCTGAGCATGGGTTTATTTCAAACACTTAAGCATCTTAGTGAACCAGCAATTTCTTTTTTCTTTTTCTTTTCTTTTCTTTTAATGAAAAAATACCTTTGAAACTACAGTCAATCAAAGGAATAGGTCTTAAGCAGCAAAATATAAATTAACAGTCATTGCAGAAGACCAGTTTTAGACATCTAAGTAAAAACCATTAAGTCAAATTCAAAACAAGACCATTGGAAGTCAGTGATTTTATTTTTACTGCTGATTTCTTTTTCAGCAACTTCAATTTTCTCTTCAGCTTGGTTACATAAAACAGTATGTGAAAACTGCTTCTTTTTGTATGACTTAAATACATAGTTTATCCTTCTCATTCATTCTCAATATCTTCACAGGCTTTTTCCACATGAAACACAGATATTAAAAGCCCTCACATACTATTCTATGGCTTTCTGCAAAGCAACTGTAAGGGGAGAAGTGATGCCAACAATTGTGCAATCAGGGGCTGCAAAATGTGAATACCTCAATTGGTCTACTGGACCAGAAAGATGAACCCATTTTCAGTAGTGTCACTTCTAATACATTATGGCAGTAAAGAAAAACTGAACAGCTTATTTCCCACAGATATTTTCAAGGCCTTAGAAACTTCTGTTTGAACCATTCTTTAATTATCTCTGGCACAGACTTCAGAAAGCTCTGTGCAGTCAAAAGTGAGAGTATTAACTGAATTTTGCTCTGGTTCAATAACAGTAATTATGATTCCCATAAAATGTAAGAGTCGACTTTGTGCAGTATGTACTGTTGATGCGAACACTAAATAATACTGGAGATTAGCTGGAAGGTCACTGCTTTTGTTATCCTAGAGTTCCTGGTCTGGAAAATCCTGAATGATCTCAGTTCCCGTTGAAATGTATGGGTGTTGTAGCCACTCCATGCCCTATGGAACAGGTATTTCAGCTCTGACTTCTCCCACTGTGACACAGCTAAGAAATCACACAAACACTGGGTTGGAATCTCCCTACTGAGACAAGTTTCCATTCCCAGTGAAAATCCAGAGGAGGTGTGGAGCAAGGCTGCAATTCTACATATCAGACACACAGTTTAATTTCTCATCACATCTTTGGCACAACGCAAGGGCTTGCAGCTTTTCCTTAAGAGAAAAAAAGATTCTGTTGAGTCAAAAACAATTCTCAAAGACAGTTTATTGGATTTTTGATTTGACAGTGCTTGATATGTACCCAAATTCAATAGTGCTGTTTTCATAAATCTAAGTCTCAAAATAGCATGAATTTTCCCTAAATACTTTTCCAAATAGAAATGCTTTCCTGAAGTCCTCAGTCTGCCAGAGTGATTAAGCAATAATATAAATATAATCTTGGATTTCATAAATTCTTTCAGTTTTTAAAATCAGTTTTAGCAAGTGACAAATGCATCATTTGAAAGGAGGGAAACAAGTACCTTCCCTGGAGAGCATGATAATTTATTGCCATAGGCAATTATTTATGCTAATCCATTAAACTGTAATGAAACGTAAGACACACAGAGAAACAAGTAAGAACCCTTACTTGCAGTATGTCAAGCTTTTTCAGAACAAACCTGTCACAACATTGCTACAAAACCTTAAACTGAACCAACACCAGCTTGCCTCACAAATTTGAAAACACTTGTGTGAATATAAATAACTTTTCTTTGATGATTTCCCATTGACCAGGTTTCTGCAGTTTAAAGTGGAATGGGATACTACTTGACACACTCGATAACAAAGTAACCTTATGAAGTTAGACTTCTTTTTAATGCATTTTTTGGTAACATTTTGCCCTCATCCTGCTTTTCACTCATTCCCCTCCCTGTAACAGATTACGCCTCATCTTTTCCTAGAACATTTTCAGCATCTCTCTTGCTTTCCCCTTACTAGTTTTACTAGTTAAACTATCCACCTCCTCTTTTCACTTATCTTGCACTGTATTTGTTCTGCTCTTTTCTAACTTGTTCTGCCAGCCTCTGAGCTGGCAACATGGGCAGCCCACAGCTGGCTGAACTCTTCCTCCTCTGCCTCTAGTCGGTGGTCCCTGGTCACCCCTTGCTTCATTTCCATTTCATTGGTGGCTTAGCAGGCTCCATTGAATACCTAATAGGCCAGAAAGCAAAGTTTTAGCTAATGAGTACCATGGAGGATGGCAGACTACAACTTGAGGAGAAAGCCGAAACTATATCCTCCCTAACACGCAGGGGTTTTTTTCTGTCTCTGAGCCTCCTTTCAGGATTCTCAACTTTAATTTCAGGCTCTTTCACGCTTCGTATTGAAGTCACTAGGCCAGAGGTACGTAAATGTGCTGTGATTCTACCATGTATGAAAGGCTACAAAGAATAAACTTTGTCTGCCAGAGATGCTGCCTCAACTATCAGCAGCTTCCAACGTACTCCATGGAAAACTAGCACACACACGAGTGCAGCTGTGTGGGCCTGGGTTGGCAGCCCATAGAACAGCAGACCAATGTTGGCAATATGTAATGACAGGACAGCCAAACCAGCAAAAAGAGCAGTGTTCACGCATGAAGTGATGGGGTTTTACTCTGGAAAGCTGGGTACCTACCTACAAACATATCTTCATCCCTGTATATCTGTGTAGAGGAGAAGCTAACTTCCCTGGAACAGACTGGTGGTTATTGTGCCATATTAATAACTTCTAGTTTTGAACAGTAGATATTTCCTAAGGTAATATATATAGACATTTGTAACTGTAACCTTCAGTCCCGACAGAGGCAAGACTATCACTGTGAGCCTGTGTATTTAAATATGAACCAGGGTTTGGTGATCGGGCAGCAAACAGAATCAACTGCTTAAAGCATATGAATGAATAACAACGTTACTCCTACAAAACTTCAAAGAAAAATTTTAAGTATGATGCATTATCAGTGCTTCTTTAAACAACAGGCTCTCAAATGTCTTTCCTGGCCTCTCCAGGTCATATTGCGGGTTTTAACTTTTCACACATGAAAATAAATAGCAAACCAATAGTCTGTTTTGCTCTGCAAAAAGTTAAAGGACTGAATGCTCTTTTACATTCTGTTAGTAAAAGAGTTGTATGTCAAATAAATTTAAAATCCATGGCTCGAGTAGCTTGGCACATAAGAGCTTGTGCTTAGCATATCAGTCAGAAGCCAAGAATTATAAACAATCTTTAAATACTTTTATTAGGTCAATATAATTCTCCTGCATGAAAGAAAAGTCTCTTTAGGTGAGAGCAGTTCTAAATCAGATAAATCATTTTCTGAAGATATGTCTGTGCTCTTCATGACTAAAATTTCAGTTACTTTTAAAACTATTTTCTAGCTTATCTTTAAGCAGAGAAAGGAAATACTTAAAAGTATCCTTGAAGAAAATTTATGTTTACTGCTATTTAGCTGATTTTTTTTCCCACAAGTTTTACATAACATTTGTCTTTTTCCTCTTTCTGTTCCATAAAACTTAAATCATATAATATGCTGTCTGTTCCATTAAGGTGTATAACACAAATGATCAGAACTGCAAATTAGATATGTGTGCTGGATACTTACATTCGACCTTTTATATTTCTGATATTTTTTCTGCTTTTTAATAAAACTAGATGCTCTGATTATATTCCCTGAAACACTTTTTCACTCCCTGTTTATTTGGTAACAGGAAGAGCTGAAAACTATTTTGGTAGTCAGATTTATTCGATGAAATCATGTAATATCCCTTATGTATCCCAGTTTGCCTGTAATTGCTAACCGGCTTATAGTCTGACAAACCATAGGTTTGCCCTGCTTTTGCTGGCAAGGTAACCCTTTCAATCTGAAGTATTTGACTGTTCCACTGTGCAGACAGAAATTGAACAGTGTATTCCATGGGTAAATTACCGTGATGCAGCTTTTTCACCAGCTTTCTCCAGGGATGGTGTTTCAGGTAGAGTCGGAGGGGTTCAGCAAAATTAATCCCCTTTAGAACAACAATCTAGTGTTCCACCCAATCAACTGATTAGAGTGCAAAATAAAAGAATCTACAAACAGATCTGGGATTTTAAGCATCGTTATAGTTAGGTTCACTGGCAAATATGAAGGTGAGCACAAGGGAGGGATTAAATAAAAATTAAATAACTTTAATATGAACAACAATCACATGGATTATCGTAGCTCTGCTGATCTATTTTGCAGATTGAGATATGCTCTCCCACTAAGTGAACATGTTAGCGTAGAAACACATAACCACGCGGGTTATATGCAAGGTGCTTTATTACGGCGCCGGGGGAGAGGGGTACAAACCCAAATCAATCCCAACATGAGTTTCAGGTGCTTACATTATATACCCTTCTTGTTATATAATCATATATTAATCATTTACCCAATTATGATTTTTGAAACAATCATCTATTCATTATTGTGTATATTGTTTTTACCCAAGCATAACAAGCCCTAAACAATCATCTATCTTAGTTCCTTACTGCCCCCCCCCAAATGAATACCCATTATTCAGGCAAGTACACAGGTGCAGATTTGCTTGAACAGAATGTCCATATTGCTTTCGGGCCTATTCTTGCTACTATAATTCAAAACATTTTAACCCTATGCTATCATTCACAGTAGGCACAGTTCTGGCAATACACAATTGATGTTTTGTTAGAATAATGATGCTTTTTGATGTGTAGAGGATAGTGGAGAATCCACTCCTGATGATTTTTTCTCCAACCTTTCTGCGATGGTGCAGATGCATCTTCATGTCTGCCAAACACAGCTCGGCAGGCAGACACTCATCTAGGCACAGGGCAGCACTATATGAGTGAGGGTTTCTGTTACACTGAAGGAGAGGAGTACTGTTTTAACAAAGATGATCAACTGCAAAAAAAAGTCTTCCTATTCCAAAGGCAACTGTAACTTGTGCTTTAAGCAGGATTTCCATGGACAAGTAGTCTCTTGGTCTCTTAACAGATGTGCACAAAGACAGCAGTTGGGTTTGATGCAATGCAGCAGACACACTATCATGAACTACATATACACAGAGAAAAAAGGAGAGAGACTTGTAAAGCCATTTTACTTTTGAGAGTATCTTGTAGAACACATTACCTGAAAAAAATAATACTACAATAAGTTAGTGTAACTTTAAAGTTCTCTATCATTTATCTTTCCTTTCTTAAAAATTTTTAACTAGAAGACATTTTAGTAAACAAAAACTATGGCATCACCATCTTTGTAATGTTTTGTTGAATCATTAGCATACTCTGATTATTAGACTGCATCTATCACTCAAAATTTAGAATAGGCTCCTTAGTACCAGTCTATTTATAGTCTTGATAGAATTAGGCTGCTATCCTGCTGTGCTTGAGGCAAGTTAGTTCCATTTGGCAAAAACAGGTGATTAAAACTACCCTCAGGTAGCTCTTGTCCCAGTGCTACTGTCTCCTAACTGGGAAACTAAGTTATCCTGTCTCAGCAGCAACTCTCCATCCTGCTTGGACTAGTACCTCTAAGCAGCTGGTCTCTATGGCTGTTTGCTTTCTTCCTCCAGGCAAGGACCATCTTGTCCTTAGCTCCAGACCTGGTCAATTCTGGTCCGCAGAACTGCATCCAGAAGTTTCACCCGTAGTTTCATCTACATGAGTCAGGAATCTCAGTAGTAACGCCTTTGGTCCACTCTTTAGACTAACTAAAGGATGTTTCTTTATAATTACATTCTTCTTTGCATTGAGTTTCTGGTCCAAAGAATATAAAAGATTCTGCATGCTCCTTTAACTGCAAAATTAATTTCTTAGTTACTGGGAACCACTTATGACACTTTTGCTCATCCTTAGCAAGGACAAAAATCTTTGCATTTCCAGCAGTCTGAGCTAGTGAAACAGCTAGAGGTTTGAGTGTCCTGGGAGTTCAACAGCTTACTGCTACACGCTCTAAAATTCCTCACTTGAAACATAGGATTTAATGGCTGCAACAGCAGAGACACATTCTGAATGGGGTTGTTGATTTTTAAGTCCCACTCCACACACATTTCTGTGGTTAACTGAGGTTTAGATTTTTTCTCTTTACCATAACCTATTTTTCATCCTGAGATAAATACACACAACAGCAGTATAAATGTCACTTTTTACAAATAATAAGTATCAATTACAGCAAACTTTTTCTCCAACCTCAGTTAATTCCCAGAAGTTACCAAAATGTAACTAGAAGACATATTTGATATGATTATAGTGGTGTAGAGGACTGCTTTCAAACAAAACCTTTGCCTCAGGATTTCTTTTGGCAAAGAGATACAGCACCTAGAATTGACGATATTGAAAATACACTGAGGATTTCTTTAGAGAATATATTAAACTCCTCCCCTCCACCCCCCAACAAAAAAAATTCCAGTAACTTCCTCCAATAATTTTCAGGTAATGGTTTCAGCATCTGCTTCCAGATCTTTCTATTCACAGGAAGTTCTCAAAGAGCAGCGTATCACTGAGACTTTTGACCAACACTGACAGGTCTACAAACATTTTCACCCTTACACGTACTGCCCCTTATTTCATCACCAGCAGAGTGCCCTCCTGCCCTCTTCTATCTGCCAGAAGTGTATAAAAATAGAGGAGGAACTGGAAAGCAAGGAAAGATTTCCCCTACCCAGTGTTTCAGTTTTCTGTACCATTTTAGTACGGAGACCAGAATCTATGTCAAGACTAATAATTTTCTGAAAAAATAGCATAGAATTATAAGAGCAATTATATAATATGCAAACAGAGAAAATCAGGTTTTAAGCTGTAGTTGTCTTTATGAGATTTTCACTATCCAAAGTCAGGGTGTGTAAAGCAAACACATTGCACATCATTTTCTGTATATCTACTTTGTTTGCGGTATTAAGCCCTTTCTCATGGAAAAATAAGTAAATTGTTCACTTTAGATATCTATTATTTCATGAATTTGCTAATTGAAAAAAGTCTTTCATTAGTTGCTATTGCAACCACGGAACTCTTATGCTGAGCAAATACATAATTTCCTGCTTTTTTAGCTTAAAATTATGAGTAATTCAGGTCTCAATAATTAACAGCATTTTGAAGACTATGGCCAAAGCACTGGAAAAAAGTAAAGTCCTGTCTTTCTCATTGTATATAAAATATTACTACTTTTGTTGCCTAACCAACATAGTATTTTATAAAAAAAAAAGCACTGAAAATTGTATATGAAAATCTGAATACTTTACCCTTATTCCTTCTCCCCTGTCAATGTGCTTATTGAGCTGAGAGTGCTTTGCCTTTCTTCCTTTGCACTTTCCATCCGCGGGTTACATTTATATACACATCAGTTGATGACAGGAAAACATACATGCATCATAAATAATCATTTAAGAAATCATCAAGCAAACCCTAGTAGCTTGAAACTATTCAGGCCCTTCTTTATTTGGTCTCCACAATGATAAGAACCAATTAGACGTAACAGTTTACAAATAGAATTTGGTATTTGGGATTATAAAAATATGGTCTTTAATAATAACACCTTTTATCACCTACAATAATTTCCCTTTCCTCCTGAAACTGGCATCCAAATATGAGAGTGAAAGATTCTGGAAGAAACTAATGAAAGCTGTTTTATTTTCCTGTACCTCATAGTATCAATTTTCTCAGGTGATTAAAAATCCTCTAAAAATGTTGTCTTATCAAATAATACTTTAAAATACATAATTTTCTAGTCACTATCATCTCCAATATAGTAATGAAAATGGAAGATGGTTCAGCAAGATTTAGTCCAACAAATACTATTTCCATTACTAGAAGAGTAGAAAAAAGTAGAAACTTACTAGCCCTTTTTAGAGTGTATCAAAACTAAAGCAGTCTTGTCTAGGAAGGAACATACAAGAAGCAATATCTTCCGAAAAGCACATCTGTGCCTCTTGCCACTCACAAAATTGTGCTGGGAGCCAGTTTCTCTGGTTGATTTCTTATGCTACACTGAGCAAACCAGCTTGGCTCACATTTTTACCTCAGTAAGCTGGGGATACTATTTCTTGAAAGCCTTATAGACAGGAAGCATCGTGTCTAAAGTGTATGAATTTAGTTATACAATATTAATTGAGTTATTAATAATTTAGATTGCACTGACTCATAGGACCACTGTCTGAAAGCAGAATCTAGTTATTTCCAGGCACTTCACACACAAATACAGGGACTCAGAGCTCATCCTAGTCTAGGCAGTGAACAGAAAGACAAACAGAAGTGGAGAGCAGGAACACAAGACTGCACTGACAGCACCAAAATGAATATTTGAACTTGATTTTAATCTATTTCCACTGATACCATATTATAAAATGTCATCTTGCAATCTGATATCTTTGTTAACAGCCACAGCCTGTTTCAAGCCACAAATCTGTCTCCCAAAACCTCTCTTGGATGTATTTGTCTCAGCCAGTTTTGGCTGCACCTTGCTTTCTTCTTGCCAGTCCCTGTATATATGACAGTTGTTTGTTGCTACAGACATTCCTTGCCTTAGCAAACACACAGTCACATCCATCCACACAGTTTATTGCTAACTGGACCACATTTATCCTGTTCTGTGGCCTTGGATTTCTATTAGCTCAATTCTTTTATGCTATAGAAGTATTCCTATTAGCTCAGCTCTCTTGTGCTGTAAAAGAAAGATCGTAAATTACACAAAGGCCTGGGGTTACAGCCAGTTTTCAGGGAGTTCTAGTGCGATACTTGTATATTTTTAATGTTTGTGCCCTGGGCACGCATAAACATTACTAATACACTCTTTTTTATTTTAACAAATCACAGCAAAGCAAGAGCTCAGTCTGCAATAGGAATCCCAGAGGAGGCAGGAAACGTTCCACAGAGAGACATCTGTGGCACTGCCGGGTCCCGCATCATGGGAGACACATCACGAAAAGTGCCCACATGAAATACCATAAATATGCACTGATGCATATGGCTTTTAAAAAAAGTTTCTTCAATACTAGGCAACTTGATCAGGTAGAAATCTGTTCACCTGCCACACTAGGAGTGGATATGCCATAAGAAAGAGGCATATATAATATATACTGTACACATAATACGTAATTATGTATACATAACACATAATATGTATTATACATATGTGTACAGTATACATGTACTCAAAGAAGGGGATATCAAAAATCACAGAAATTTAGACGCATCATTGGTTGCACTTGAATAAAGACATTAAAATATGCAATCTTTTGAATTGCTCCAGATGAAAGTCACCTAATGACCTACCCAAGTTCTGAGTTTATTGATTGTATTATCCTGAAAAGAACATGGAACCCTGATCATGACTAGACCTCATACACCTTGCACACAATAGCTCAGGGCAGTTTCTGTCACAGAAGATAGCTCGCTATGCAAGCATTACATGGATCCCATAAGCCATTGTAGCAACATATAGAGCCTAGCATGAGTCCAAGAAAGAGCCACTGTACATGACTCACTGATTCTTTAAGCATCTAGTTATTTTCTGTGCTTCTAGCTAAAAGCAACTCCTCTTTTCACTTGTCATGTGTGTTTCCTGAGAAGTAGAATTCTGCTGCTCTAAATGATTTATGCTACAGCAGTTTGTCACTGAAAGGTGGAGTCTGAAAAGTTTTCCTTCTCACCAGGAAAACTGTGGAGTATTTTTTTCCAATGGTCAGAAATGCATGTCCATTCAAATACCATTACCAAGTAATACTGAATCAACACCCCCAATTCAATCAGAATATGTTTATAAACATCATATACATACCAGAGAACAGTCAGGTACTCTGCAGTGTTTATTTTAGGCTAACATGGATGTTTATATTGCCCTCAGACATATCCCTTCCCCATTTGGTACATATGGCATAAAGATTCTTTGCTTAAGGAAGCTGAATTGTATCTCACATGTGTAATGAAAAGTAAAAATCATCACTCTTCATCAATGAAAGAGCAGTGTTGGCAGCTTCTGAAGGGAAGTAATCCTGCCCCTGTCCTCTGCACTGCTGATGCCACACTCGGAGTGCAGAGCCCAGTTCTGGTCTCCCCAGTTTGAGAGAGACAGGGACATGCTGGACACAATTTATTTACGGGCCACAAAAATTATTAAAGGACTGAAGCATCTCTCTTATAAGAAAAGTCTGAGAGAGCTGGGACTATTTGCCTGCTAGAAAAGAAGACTCAGAGAGTCTTATCAATGTACATAAATGTTCAAAGGAATGGTGACAAGAAGATGGAGCCATGCTCTTTTCAGTGATGCTCACAGACAGAACTAGAGGCAATGAGTCCCCATTGAAACATATATGCCACTTAAACATAGAAAAAAAACATTGGAGCACTTGAACAATGGAACAGGTTGTTCAGAGAGACTATATAATGTCAATCCTTGGAGATAATCAACTCCTGACTAGATCCAGAGCTAAGCAACCTGCTGAAGCTCACCATGCTTGAGCGGGGGGAATTGACTAGATGATCTCCAAAGGTCCTTTCCAATATCTCGTGTTCTGTAATTCATTAAAAAGGATAGTATTTTCCCTTAACTTCTGTTTATTGGTCTTCACTTCGTGAAGTGTCACCCTTTCATCATCCTGGCTCAGTTGCACAGGGTGTGTGGAGATTTTGGAGTGACCGTCACTGATTCGCATAGATATAAGTGGTGATGTGGTAAGGGTGTGATATAGTTTTCAGGGTGACGGCAGCTCCTCTATGCTATCACAGGGAGTGGTTTGTCTAGTAAACAGAGCTCCTCATCTGTTGATATGAAGAAAACTGTGCAGCACAGTAAGAACAGCTACAGTTCAAAGAAGACTTCAGGCCATGTAAGTGATTTTTTTCTTTTTTTTACTTTGATTTCACAGGTACTTTTGGGGATGTGCTGAGTATGCACAACATGTCTCACTGTATCCTTTTCCAGAGGTCACTGGTTGTATGCCATCACCTCTTTGGATAAAGCAAGAAATCATCCTGACATGACAGAGAAAGCTTTGCAAGACGAAGTGTCTCAGAATAACAAGTAGCCTGAGGCTGTGGCACTCACTACAGTCTCAGAAATTTATCTGTATTGGATCTTCACAAGGAGGAAATATTCTGTGGTGGATCGTGGTGGAAGGAGTAATAAAGGGCCAATGCTATGACTGACAAACAAGCAGAGGTTGTCAGGAGTGTAATGTTACTCCACCATGAATTGGTTTGGGGGTATGTTGTTAGCACAGCCGAAACACTTCTGGCAGCAGGCAGAAGTACAAAGCATGATTCCACTTTGCAAACTCAGTTTATCAGACTCACTGATAGTCATGTAATCACTGAAATCAAAGTAAAGTATGGGTTGTAATACTGATCCTGACCAAACACTCAAGCAGTGAGCCGTGCCAATCTTTGTGCTGGTTTAACCTTAGCTCTCATATTAGCTAGCAGAATGCTTGCCTGAATGCATCAGGGTGAGTTGAATCAGCCCTTTTATTAGAGCATACAAATATGTAGAGTCAAGACATCTGAATTACAGGTCAGCAATTTCCATAATCTTTCTCTTGCAGTGCTTACCAGGAATAATGGCCAGCTGTAAGTCTGTGGCTTGAAAACATATAAATGCATATTATTACCTAAGAAACCTCAAAACTGCCTATTTACTGGCTTTAATACCTTCTTTCAGTTTTCCCTTATAGACCTGCTTCTTACTAAACTATTCCTTACAGAGAATTAAAAAAGGTTTTTGCTGGAGATCCTTTTAGGAAGCAAAATTTAAGCATCAAGCCACATGCGAAAAGCCCCATATTATTACTCTCTTGCATTGTATATTGAAATTCCTGATATTTCAAGTCCCTCTGTTAGCACTGGAGTTCTTGTTTCTAGGTCACTGACCCTGGACAATGTGGAGGACTTGCATGTGGTCTGCAGTGTAGCACAGCTCTGCACTTGAAACAATTATCAGAGTTTTCTTTGTTGATTAAATGAGATCCTACTCATCATCAGATTTTTAAAAACATCAGCAGATTATTACAGTGGAGAATGACTGACAAGTTTGGTTGTGGGGATTACAGCCATTACATGTATGTGGCAAATCAGGACCACTCAAAAGAAGGAAAAAAGGAGAGGCTGGAGAAGGATACCCCAGATCCTAAATAAGAACTTGGTTCTGATGACTATTCTGCTCAGTGATAGTCTCTATAGGATCCCATTTTACTCTTGGTTATTGAAAATTACAGATCCTGAACTTTCACAACAGGGCCATGAGCAGAATTATTTGTATTCACTTTTCCAAAGTAAAAGTAGAATCTAGAGACTACATCAGGCAAAAAAGAACTCTATCAAATGTTCTGCAAAAAACATGAAGGTGTTCATCTGTAGACTTTGTTTTGCTAATAGATATGACTTTTATCTCACTGCCAAAACAATGCACCAGGAATTTGTAAAATTCAGTTTTGAAGAAATGTAGGTCATTAATAATTATATATGTGTAAGCATAGAGGGAAAAAATTGTGATAAAACCTAATTTCAATTCTGAATTTCTGTTTATTAGTTCTCAGCACCATCCACACCACTGAATTACTATTTTTACTTATGCATTACTATTTTTATAAAAAAGATTTGTGGTTCGGCAGTGCAGACGCACTGTGCTAAGTACCACACATTTTTGCATAAGTTTACACTGATGAATTTAAGCCTGGGTCAATTCCAAGTCATAACAACCCTATTGTTCCTTCGTCTGGCTACTAAAAAAGTCGTATCTCCCAGGGCAGACAAGAGAAGTGCAATATTTCCTTCACAATATCTCTCTTCTACCTCCGTGTTGAGACTGCAAAACAGTCTCCTTCTCGAGATGAAAAGCAAACTACAAATATTAAATAACATGCTTTCAGTACATTACTGATGGATGAATAACAGTATTGGATCTTTCACTACTTAAGCCAGAAAATAACTTTTCTGCCGTGCTGTTAGCAATTTCAACAAAACCAGCCTTTGGGGCCTCGTGATACCAATTGAACAGTACCCTCTTCAATTTATTTGAAATCCTACCAACGCCACATTTTATTTTAGTTTTCACTGAGAAACAGCAAGCTTCCATTCTCTTTTAGTATGGAGAATAGCTATAACACCCATCTGATTGTTAAACTTAAAAACACATTGTTGATTTTTTTCTGGAAATTTGCATTATTCGAGGTTAGCTTTACAAACAAAACCCCAAGCAAACACTTTTTTCTCAAAAGTCACTAACCAAACACAAAAGATAGAAAACATTTCCATATTTTGCCATCTATTACGTAACAACATCACCACTTAGAACTGTAGTGAGTTTCTGAAGTGAATGTCCATATTACTTCCCTTACTAATCTGGGATAGGAACAAGTTTCAGTGGGTATGAATTATATTCCTTTTGGAAAAAAGTGGAAATGGAAAGACCTCTTCTCTGTGGTTTCCAAATGTGTGCAAGCCCCAAGTGGGCACATAGGGCTGGTGAGTGGGCTGTGTGAGCATGAAGTTCTCTGGGACACAAAGTACACTGCATGTGCCAGCAGATATCTTCATGCCTTCCAGTGCCACAACAAGCTGGTGACAATGCTTTGTATATGTAAAACAAGCCAAACTGCACTGGTTATCTATTTTCATACTATTATCTATACCATTCCATGATCCTCATAAGGCCCAAATCTTATTAATATACAAATACGGCAATTCTCCTGCTTTATGTACCCAGTCTGGCTTCTCTTGCCATCATCAATTGACAACCCCTTACTTTTGTTGTTCTTTCTTTTCTTAATATTTTCCTGATGGCAAAATCAATCCCATTGGCCTCCTAAAAGATACAGCTTGATGCAGTCTGTGGCCCCAAGCAAACAGAAAAGTTCATAAACTGTTGTGAAGGGGAGATCAAAGTTTTCTCTGATACTGGGTAATATGATACTCGGCAACACTACGAAAAAAGCTGATAAATGATCAGTTAACCTGAACAACAAGAAGAGAAAAGATCTAACAAAATTCAAGAAAACATCTAACAAAATTCAAGAAAACATCTAATAAACTTTGAAAAAAGATTTAACAAATGTCAAGAAAAGGAAAATCACAGAACTTGTGATCTGGGCCAATAGACACATTCTGGAGATGTGCCCCTGCTGTGGCTATGTTGGACAGATGTCTTGGCATAAGCACACCACAGATCCTGCTGATGACAAATACCTGCCTGTGTACCCACCACACTGGAGAGTCTGGAGGAGATCTCATCATCTGAAGTTTGCATTCCTTGACCCTGCATTGTTTCTCAGTGATTTGCTCCTGGCCACTGCTAATGCCAACAACTTCCTGTGCCAGTGATCACAGTTCCAAAACAAGTTTTACACATTTTAAGAATGGAGATGGTAGGAGGACTTGGGGTTTTCTGGTAGTACTTCAGCACCTGGACTACACCATGGTTTGGGTATTCACTCATAAACCCAAGACACAGTGTTATCATGTAGCATTCCTGCAACATGGACAGGTAACCACATTGTTCAGATGATCCAGGTGAGAGGAGGTGTCAGCATTCTCCTTGAAAGCCAGCATGATAAACATCACAGGGACTATGGGTCCTCCCAGGACAGGCAGTAGAGCTGTGCCAAATTTTGCCTGGTGCTCACCTAAGGCCTGCATAACAACAGCCATTTTCGTACCTGCAGGCCACCCTGAACTTTTTAGCCACTGACTTGTACACTCCAACAGTGCCGAGGTTTCCTTGCCAGGGTGACAGCAATGTCCTTGGACACAGATATGGGCAACCTCCCAAAATATCATCAAAGGTAGTGAAGTCAAGGCACTGGCTCTTACAAAAGTTTTCAGCTGTGCTGCTCTACGTCCAAAAGCTTTGAACTAACCATTGATTATTCAGTATCCTTGGGTCAAAGTAGACCCTACACGTTAATATATTCCCTGTACCTCACTCCTCTTTTTCTTTCCCATTTTACTTCAGTCTCCTCAGAGCCAGGAAAAGATTCAGGCCACAGGTACTGTTGTGTCACTCGGCAACACGCAGGGACAAACAGAAATAATGTGAGAAACTAAGCAGGAACAAGAATAAATAACATGTTACCATGGTTGCAGTAACATGTACCACCATCTGCAGGAGACAGAAGAAAGGGCAGTGCGGTGCTTCTTGGATCACTTAGCATTCACAGTCAAGTGATCAATTTTTCTTTTCACAGTTTCAACCCCATTCATGACAAACATATTGTATGTAGGGGACTGGTCAGAAGTTTGGCTGAAGTAAAATGTCCAAAGTGCACATCACATTAATGCAGGTTCTCAGCACCAACTGCAATAGTGCACCACATTTCTTCTTAATGTAGACCTAGTTCTAGCAGAGATACATCCCAGGAAGATCTCTTTGCTCAGCAGTCCCATGATGATGTAACATTTTCTTTAGCTATTTTAAACTGCCTATTTACGCAGACAGAAAAACAGAAGCTAAATACAAAAGAATTTTAAAACCTTTGTCTTTTCCTGCTTGTTCACCTGGATTTAATTATATGTACATTATTTTGATCAAAATTTGCAGAAAAGTATATATGCGCATTTGTTTATATAAATTTTCTAATTATCTTAGAAATTTAAGAAAATTCTAGTCCTATGACACTTTTGAATTAAATTATTCATTGAACAGCTGGGGAATAGTAACATTCAGTAAATAAATAGAATTTGATCATTAACAATATATTTACTCTCAGTTATACATGTATTGTTAACTATCAGTTACACATAATAATGCATATTCTATTGTATATATATGTATATATATATACTCCACTCTCAGGCTATTTTTATTTTGCTTGGATAGGTAGATCTTGCTTGTGATCACATTACAGATTTGAGATGCACAGCACGTAAGTTTTACCTTCCAGTTACTTTTGTGGATCAAACACCTTCCCTTCACAACAGATAGCACAAGTTTTCTATATTGCTACAGAGGACTAAACAATTTTCTGGAGCACAGATACAAAAGGTTACTAGAGAATTACAGCTGTGTGTGTCCATAAGAAATCACGTTTTTGAAAGAACAACAATCCAAATGTTTGTCTAAAAACACAAATAAACCCTAATATCTCAAACATGAAATGTATTTCAGAGCATAATCAAGTATTTTCCTCCAGAATTATAATGATCAGATGAAAATATTTGATCATTAATTACCGAAAATCATTAATTACTGAACATATCTTAAATATTGTTGTATTCCCATAGCTGATAGTGACAATAGTAATTTTTGTGCTGTGCATTGTGCCGCAAATATTCAGCAGCATTGTGCTTTCCTGATCAAAATAACTGACTTTACAGACATCAGAAATTGCTGACTAAATGGAGAAGAAAGCAAAATGAAATTAATAAGAGTAGTTCACAGCTCATAGCAAACTAAAATTTAAAATTTGAAAAGAAACTAAAAGCCAAAATTGAAATACACCTGTGAAATTGAAGTTAAAAACACTTGTTTCCCTTTATTTTGAAGTTATCCACACTCACATCAGGACCCTTCCTGACCACATAGAACAATTTGGGTTTTAAAGTCAGAAGCATAATGTGCCTGAGAAGAAAAGCCACATAAGGATGACAACTGAAAAAATACAGAGAAAGTAACTCTGTAGATTTCTTGCTTCTAAAAAGTGATCATAGAATTTATCAGTTATGAGCAAGAACTTTTTTCATTAAGAAAATCTGATAATAAAAAATTCTCCAGTAGCTGAATGCTCAGAAAATGGACTCAGTAAGTTTACTGAGCAAAGTATACATATCTGCAGATAAAGTAAACAGGAATCAAAAATAAGTAGTTATTTAGATAAGTTTCTGAATATATTTTACCAAAACTGATGACATCTTTATACAAATAAGCATTTTGACCCATCAAGTACTGCAACTCTCACCTAAGTCTTCTCACACTGCTATTAAAACTACATCTTTTGAAACCTGGGAGGACGTTTTGTAAACTTAGTTGGCCACTCTAATATTAAGGTCTGAAGTTAAAATAGACGTTGTCTTCTCTGGTGAAACCATTTTTTCCCTTATTAATTGGATAGTAAATTAATCAGAATAAATTGTTTACTTTATTGAAGCCAGCTGTATGGGATATACAGCACATCAAGTGTGGACTGATGAATTGTTCTTTTTCTTACTTGTTTATTAAGCTGCTTCTGACGAAGTTGCTAAGCTGGGCTTAGCACTGCGCCTGAGAAGGCTGAGTTAGAAAAACTTTGGGAGTTTAGATAAGAAGTCTATTGATGTGACACTCATTCTTCCCAGTGATCCATTTTTATGCACCTCTGAGCAGCAAAATGAAGTATTATTTCAATGCAAACAACTGAACAGCAGGCAAGCCATTTTAACCAGCACCAGGAAAATACAAGGCTCTGAAAACAACATAAATGACAGTGACCATCTGCTGACATAGTCATTAAAACTAACCACCTCCTTCTGGAAAATTATTTTAAAATAATGCTATTATGGTTCATAGATATATTTTGCTAACTTTTGCTGGCAAAGTGTGAGAAGAAATCTCCAGTTCTACAGGTAATGGTACCTGGTGACCTGAAATCTGACTTACCTAATGTTAATTTACGATGGGAAGGATTAGGAAAGCCAACCTTCTCTGCCTTCACCTCTTGTCTCTCAAATAAGATGGGGAAGGATGTGAACATGCATTGCTTACCACAGGAACCAGGACCTTCGTGAGTAGGGTTGATGCAAGCACATGGTTACTATCTTTGTAGAAAGAAAATACATTTCTTCCAGTCCAAAAAAGATTAAAATCAAGATCTGAAACTTGTAAACTACTATGAAATCAGACCATGAGTCTCTGGTCAGGTTAAGCCATAAAGACAGCTTTAACAAAGAGGCTGAGCCTATTTCATGTGGAACATGCCCTTCCACAAGCTATCAGCATGATCAGAGGCTACCCAAGGGATCAATTTCTGCTACAGTTATCGAACCACTACTATAAATATTTTATGGTTTTTGTGACTTTCTGCACCACTCTAGTTATGAATCAGACCATTAAAAGACACCAGTACATTTTAACCATGTCTTGCTCTTTGCCAGCATACTGAAAGAGAATTTCACATCAGTATTATTATCACAACAAAACAGATGGAACATTGTTTCCTGGTCCTAGAATATATGTATTTTGCCACAAGACTTCTAATGTTGCCTGTCCTTTTGGATGCCTTTTATATTACACTGCTTTCTATCCTAATGTTCTTGTGATGATTTATCCTCTCCTTTGGCAACATTACATTTAATCAAAAAAGTTTACGGATGCAAAAGTCTTGAAAATGACTGATTGATTTCTGTTATCAAAGAGGCACAAATATATCTTTTCCAGTAAAGTGAACCTTACAGTCTTGTGTTTCTGCTTGACAGAGACTTGCGATGTTTTCCTTGCATATTTTCACTTGAAGTGATTACAGGCAGAAATAAACCATTATGACTAACTGAGGATTAAGACTGTCAGATCATGAATAGCAAAACCACTGCCTTTCATATATTTTAAGACCATCAATTTCCCTTATAGGCATTTAAATGTTTCACCCATCATTTTTTTATAAGTGCATAATTCTCCCCACTCTGTTTGTTCGTAGCCACTAACAAGTTTATTCATCAACCTAAAGCCCCCTGCCAGTTCTTCTAGCTACTGATTAAGAGGAGGTTATCTTATTGAAAAGAATATTATGACAAGTGTCATGACAAGTGAGAGCAATGCCCAGGAATCCCTTTGCTAAAACAAATTTTTGAAGCTCTGAGTAAAAGAGACCCTGAGCTGCTTCCACAGGACTGACATTATCATTGTCCTTAGGTTCAGAGAGACATCACTAAAAATCACGCCTTAGAGACACCTTTAGAGCTATGCCACCCACCACGCACTGGTAATGGTTGTTGTCTCATTCCTGACAAAGAGGCTGTTATATGGAGAGGGTGCAGCCCCCAGTGTGTCAGGAGGCTGGTGCCCATACCCACACTTGCTCCACCACTCCTGGCATTGCACTGTGGGATCCCCTTCCAGGCCGTAGCTATGCTTTTTGGGGGTGAGGTAGCTGCTGCCAGTTGAAAAGAGTAGCAAGAACTGAGTGCAAAGACTATAACAAAAATGAATGCAGACCTTATCCTTGAGGTAGACAGTGTTTTCATGGAGCACAGGCCAAAAACCCCCCCAAAAAAGAAGCATATCATCTCAGACAAGAAATCCACAGTGGTGGTAGCAAACAACAAAACCAGGGATGCTGAAAACAGAAACCACCTCTTGGTTTACATTGCCTGTTTTCTTCTAAATCCATGTTTGGTATCTCAGAGCGCAATGAAGTTACAGAAAAAGCTTTTCTGGCAGATTAATATGAAATATTTTCAGTCTGTGTCCTGTCTTTCCTGAGTTTGCCACTTAAACACCATTGAACACTGCAGCACAAATGGTTTTATGATTGAGATCCCTAATGAGACTCAGTATAAGACGAAAAGAAACACGATAAATCAGTAAGAGAGTGGTAACTTTTGTCGGGCAGAGAAGCATAAGTGAAACGAGAATTTGCCACCCAAGATAGAAAGGGCTATTTGGAAACTTCTGCTCAGGTACCAGTGGGTCCTCACTACTTTTCAGCAGATGGCACTACAGTCCTAGTGTTGGACTCTACATGTGCAAGTCACTTGGACTCCCAGGACAGGACTGCCTCCCTGTTTATGCATGTGGCTTCAAAAAGGGATTCCACACTTTGTAATTGTTTGAGAAACAATGGCCAAGCAGAACTAATTCCCCCTACGACTGCAAATTGTTCTTAAATTGTAGAAGTCAGCAAATGTTTACAGTCGTAAACAAATTACCAATTATTTTGCAAATGTAAACTGACTATGCTCTATTTTATAAACACATTGTGAAAATATCAGTGTCAGATAACACTAGTTATTTACTAGAACACTGCTTGTGAGCTGTCAAACAATATAAAAGCTCTGGAGAAAGAATAAAATCTATTTTGGCATATACACCTATTAAGACCAAAAAGCAAATGCAAATTGCATAGATTCTATTAAGGCCTTACCAGTCAAAGACACTTTTTAAAAGAAAATCACATAGTCTACTGAGCAAAGAGAAAATGCAAAGATGCATTTTTCCTGCCAAGAACAATAGGCATTACAATGAAAGAAAAAAATCACCCTTATCTAGGGCAAGGACATGCTACATCTTTCAATGGTGATGACAGGAAATTTCGAGCAACCCCTTTTAATTACATGAGGCAGGCTCTCCATGCATATTATAAACACATTTTCATTTTTTTTTAAAGCTTGCTTCTTGAGGTAGATGCAACTGTTCAAAGAAAATTAGTTCAGCTGACTAAAACCCCAATTTTAAAAACCCCAAACCTCTAGGGGGTTCAGCACTGATTAAAATTATAGTTTTGAATGCCACCTAACCAAGACCATTTAATACTACACAGAAAATGTGCAGTGTGATCCATGGTACATCATTCTTCTCACTTCCAATTTAGTTATTCAGCTACTTGGGATTACACTGGATGCCTAAACTGCAATACGTACTCTAGGTGCATCAACATTCAATCCTAGAAAACACAAAATTCTAATTTGAGCCGCCTCAAAGAAAGTAAGAATGTGACAATCGAAAAACCCACAACTGGTTCAGTTTATTTTTATTTCACATGAATTCTAAACAAAACTTTTCACCTTCTTTTCCTCCTGAGACTTTCATGGTTTTCATGTTTCTATAGAGACCAGACTCTCTAAAATGTTAAAGTAGTAAAGTTTTTATAAAATGCAAATTCCAAATTTTCCCCCAGCTCCAGCTGTGATTTTAAGCAGAAAAATTTACCCTAGATGAGGAAAGGAAAACTGCTAGTGAAAAGTTTAAAAAAAAAAAAGGAAAGAAAATGGTACACTAGGGCACTTTGCCAAATGCCATAGATGATCAAAGAAAATATATTAAGACTGTGTATGCCAGAATCAGTTGAAAGTCCTAATAATAGCAGCATAAAATATGCCCTACATCTATACTCTGATAAAAGCAGCCTTAGTATTCTAACACGACTGAAACACAGCAGATACATTTCATAAAGGTCTACTAATCAAGTTAGACTTAGAGCAGAGATGCTTCTGCTTACACAGAAAGCAGGACAGGTAAACTCCTCTCCTGCATTCATTTAAATTTTAATCTGTTTTGCAGATTTTAACAAGCAGTCAGTATGAGGCCATGGTTGAACCACACGAAAAGCTTAGCACCAGATCATGTTAAGATACTTCCTGATATTCCAAAGCTGTTCCTTACTGCATTTCATGGTCCAGCACCCCCTGATGTGTTATTTGTTACTAAAACTCTCTTCACAGCAGGATTTCTATGATTAGCTTCCTAAGGCGAGACTACTCAGAACCCAGGCTGATTGTTGATTTTCTGTATATACCAGATCATAATCTGCAGAGAGACCTTGAAAAACAAGAGGGCTGGACAATCACCAACCATATTAAATTTCACAGGTGAAAGTGCTGGATTCTGCACCTGGGATGGGTCAGCCCTGGATGTACAGAAAGACAGCGAAGGA
>VZTF01009498.1:127254-166864 GCA_013397755.1 Cnemophilus loriae | reverse complement strand
CCACCGGCCCGGCGGGACCGAGCGGCGGCTGCGGCGGCGACTCCTGCCCCGGCCGGGTGCCGGAGACCCTGTGCGTGTATGTGGGCGCTGCGGTTCTAGGGTGAGTAAGAGCAGGGTTTCTGTAACATTTAATTGCTGCCCGCTTTCATGTGCTGGGCTTTTCTGTAGTTGTTGGTAACTAGAGCTTGTGTTTGCTTGTAACACAAGGGAGAAGTATGAAGTATGCTATTAAGTTCCCCAAATAAAAGAGCCTTTCAATGCTCACCTGTTTGGTTAGGTAAGCGATTTGGTGTTTGCTTTTGGGTTTCTTTTAAATGGAAGTTAATAGCTTCAGCGCCTTCCCCTTAATTGAGTTTTTAAAATGAAAATGTTAATTGGGCCATATATATCCCAAGAGTCACCTGGAGAGCGATCTGTGTGTTTGTTTTGTAGCATCCCCAAACCGTCCTGGCAGATTTCCAAAATGTTTATTTTCAGACTCAAAATGACCCTGATGTTTTGTTTCACGCTTGCATTTCAAGTTCTTATTGGAAAGAGACTTGCATTCTGCACTGCAAAACATTACACTTCCACAAGTGTAAGCGATATGTGCCTCTGCTGGCACTTCAGTGTCTGGAGATAGTTTTATGTTTGGATCTCTCCATAACCTATCAGTTGTTCTTTGTCTTTTCCACTGAAAGTTAAACTGTAAAGAGAGGAGCTCCTGAGAGGGGGCTGGACTGGGAGAAGATACTGCTATTCTGTTAGTTTTAAGGATAATTAATAGTGATTATGACTGGATTCTTAATTTAAAATCCTCTTCTTTTCAGCTGACTTATTAATCTAATAGCATGTACTTCAACATTTAAGTCCTGGGAAACTGTGAGCATTCTTAATAGAATGAAGAACAACTGTTTGATATGTCAATCTCTGATGTAGATTTAAATCCTTTAGTCTGTGCTTGCGTGACAGTTTGTCAAACATTTTTTGTGGAAGCCTCCAAGCAGTAGAAATTTCAGGGATTGATAGTGCTAGTCATGTTTAACCTTTATTATTTTCTGTAGAAAATATGACACTATGACGTAGTGTTGCACAAAAAGATCAAGAAAAGCCTTCAGTCCACTGCATGAGAGGTCAACTGTGAGGTTAAATAAGCTGTGATGCTGAACAGTGAATGTACTCCTTCAGTCTTGCGAATTCCTTGATCACAGTCTTTGCTTTTTAGTGCTCTTCTGAATTTGAGGAAGGGGAAGATTACAAACATTCTAAGGTGAACTATTTTGAGTTGTATGTTCTTTGACAATGTTGTAATAATGTTGTCTTTAATTTTTTTGGACCTTAAGGAGAGACTCTTTAGCCATGAAAGTGAAAACTGGAATGTGTCCTAGCTGTGCATTTGTTGTAATCTCTGTCACCTGTGGTCATGTACTCTGTGGATAAATAACCCATAGAAATAGTGTAGGCTGTTGAGGGGAAGGAGTGGGCAGGGGGAAACGGGGCAGGGAGAGATGTGGCTGTGAGGATAAGGCAGTGCTGGATAAAGGCAACCAAGGAGAAACACAAGACTATTAAATAAGTGTAGTTGGAGACTTTGCAGTGATCCATGTGTCTTCTGTATTCAGACTGACTTCCAGTTTCCATAAGAACAGTTGTGTTCTAAAGCTCAGTTACTAAGTCACATGCTGACATCCCTGTATCTACTTTTTCTGAGGAATTACCCTGAAACAGAGGTGTTCCATCTAAGAAGTGGTTTTGCTCCTGTTAAATTTCAAGTGCATCTGACTTGGAAGAAGATAATTGCTGAGGCAAAACACGTTGCTGTCTTAGAAACTGATCTATGGCAGTCTCTGATATTGAAGGATACTGTAGATACAGTGTCTTATGTAAAAAGTTGTTTAGGCACTGCATTTCAGCCAACTGACAACAGCATTATTTTTGCTGCAGTTTTACAACTGAAGAAGAAATAATTATATGAGAAAAATATTTTAACTTTGTCATTAGATTTGGTTGCTTTGCCACCCTAGTGAGTGCTATAGGATATAGTGGTCCTGGGAATCAGTGACTGATAGCATGTCTTCTAGAGAGGGAACTCCCCACCCCCTTGAGAGTGCTTGTAGCCAGTTTCCAGTAAACTTCTAATGGCTCCAAGCTATTGAAATGACTTTGCATCTAAATTGAAATCTATTTTATGTGAACAAGGTAGTTTGGTAGGCTAGTGACAGCATTCTTGTGAACATATTGTAGCCTGCCTGCCTCAAACACACAGTTACAGGACAACTGTGTTAAGCCTTCTTTCTGCCTTAAAAAGAATTTATGTGAGGAACCAAGTAAATAGAGTAGTTGGTATTATGTATGTCCACTAAATGCTCTGCAAAATATTTTACATTTTATAAATTGCTAAGTAGGGAAGAAATTGTCATATTATATTAGTCCATTGCAGTACTTAAAATCAGCTCTCAGGCTAGTTATAAAAAGTTATTTTTAAGTCTTACTGTCTGCAGAATCTGAAATTGGTTAGTCTTTGTGGATAAAAATAACTTAGAGTCACTTTATAGCAAATGTACCTTGCAGACCAGGGAGTTATTAAATCCTGGTTTGCTACTCATCCTGTTTTCTTAACTATCCTGAGTCAGAGTCAGCACCTAAAGCCCAAGGATTTATCAGTGGCTACAGCTGCTTGTTGAATCTCTTCGTTAGTTGTGCAGCCCATAACCATCAGGTTAGGCTTATAGTCTGGAGCCTTAGGGACTCTACAGCAGAAAAAATAATTCTGAAATTCCCACAGAAGAAACAGTATTGGATTGAAAGGTAGGAACAAGCTAGAAAGAAATGTAGTATAGATTAAGTAATGCTGCCTTAGAATGAACCAATGAGAGAATTTATTGCCTTTGCCTGGAGGGGGGTTTAGTATTTACTAGTCATATTTTGTTTAGGATTCGGTTTGTCTCTATCAAAATTCCCAGCACCTTTGGGATAATAGATTGGTAACACTGAAGTGTCCAGGCTTTGCACAGAGGGGGAATAACGGAGAAAGGTATGTTGAAGATGCTGGATGACACAGACAGTTACTGTAGAGGATTCAAAGTAAACTATGCTGTAATCAGTTTGTAACGGAGAGGAGCCAAGAATGCAAAGAAGGTAGAACAAACAAGAGATGTCAAGTTGGTTGCATAGTAACTCTACAATTGTTACTTTAGGGGAATAGATGATGCTTGTTTTGTGGTATTGGCTCCTTAGTTGAAGTAATTATAATGTACATTGAATTTCTATCAGTAAAGTTCATGCATTGTATGTATGTATAATGCATTGTATTTTTCTCTGTAACAGTAAGTTTACCATATCATTTGATGCAAGAGTGTAGGAATGTCTGATGCAGTGGCCCACAAGGTTTCATTAAAAATTGGCATGTAAATATACTGTATGACCAAACAAGTATTTCTGCCGATTATGGAAAATGCTATTTGCGAAGGCACTTTACACCTGTGCTTAGTAGGTGGGCAGCAGGGATCAGCCATGCATTCAGGCCTTGGTACCCGTTTCATTTTACTCTCTGAAATAATAATCTAATAGCCTTCTGTACTACTGTTAGACTTGATCTTTAACTGATCCTTGTTTCTGAGAGTCTGAGAATACTCACGTATAGCACTCACATACAGACAGGCAGAAATGTTTTTGTCAACATTAAATAGATTGCAGTAAACGCAGAAGTCTTGCAAAAATGAAACATCTGTGAAGAAAATAAAAAGCCAACTGTGTGTGGTACAGTCCTTCTCTTTGCTAGGACTTCCCTTCAAGCCCGTTAGACAGTGCAGAGTGAAAGCAGTCTGTCATTTCAACATATAGCAGTGTAGTCCTGTTGGTATAGCTGTGTTGTCTCCTCACAAGGCTTTTAACACGGAAGCAGTTAATACCAGCAACACTTTGCCCAGTGGGATTTATTTCAGACCTCAAAATAAAAGAAATTATACAGACAGGAAAACAGTGTTAATGTGACAGACGTCTGCAGGCATGCTGTGTCAGTCACAAAACCCACACTTGATGGGTGAGGTCACGCAATGGGAGATGTTTGAGTAGATGGACCCGAAGGCCCTACTCAAAGCAAGGCTAGTAGCAGCTCATCATTAACCATCTGTCACTGTTACCCTTGGAGATCAAAGTAAGCAAAATCAGATACTGAATCCAAGTGACTGTTGTGTGGAAGAGCTATTTTGGGATGACACCACTAAATCATAAAGTTCTTGCACACTTAAACACCTGAATTAATTTCACTTATGTAGTGTAACATGCAAATAAGCTTCATTCCAATCCTCAGAACACTTGTATTTTAAGAAATAACACTGCACACTCGTAAGAACTGATTTTTGTAAGGTCAACGTTTATATTGTCCAAATTAAGAGTTCATTGCAATGCTTCAGTGACTGGTCGAGTAGAGTCATGACTGGTAGCTCAATGCACCTTATCACAACTTGAATTCTCTGATTTTTAGTAAGTTTACATTTTTGAAGTTGCCATTGATTTGAAAATGAATGTGAAATGTGTTTTACATTGATATAGTTTACATATTGAAGTCAGTGATACAGCACTGGCGTGTATGAGTGTGATTTATTAAAGCATCTTTCTTTACTGTTCAGATTGCTTGTTTTTTGTCTGCTGCTCATTAGACCTGATGGCTTTGAGGTTCCAGTTCACTCTTATTCAGTGAAAGTAAAGTATATAATAAGCCAGGAAAACTTAACCTAGAAAGAAAACACTGCACTCTGAACTCTTTCTCTATACAGTCTGGTGTTATTCAGAATTTAAGGAGCAGATGAATTAGACTAAATATCAGAAACTGCTTTCAGTTCAGCAAGTTTGCCATCTAAAATGGTATTAAATGGTTAGTGTTGTAAGGAAGAAAATATAGCAACAGGTGACATTCATTATTAATTCCAGGTATTCTGCGACATCTCAGAGTACCCCATAGGAAAAGATCCACTAATTTGAGATGTGTGAAATGCCAGTATTTGATTGTTTTTCCCTGTTTAATGAAGACTGTCATAAGAACAATAATGAAAAGTTAAGGTACTGATAAAGAACAAGAAAGCTGCTCATCTGAATTATTAATTTAGTTTGCATTAGTACTCATTTTGTTTTAGTGTATAGTGTAACATAAAGGACTGTTTTTAGAGAACATAACTAAAGAAATATAGATGCATTTGTTCCAGAAATATTAAAGAGTTAACCAAGTGTTCTTCCAGGTGCAGCATTTCTATCTGAAGAACTTGTCTCAGGTGTGGTTCTATAATAACAATTAAGCAGGAGCTGTTGCTACCACTTGGACTTAGAGGAATTAAATTCTAAATCTTAATCCAAGATATGTCCTTGTCCTCTTTCTCACATCTTGTTTTGATAATAACTTGGATCTTAAGTCATGATTTCAACTTTTTACCCTTCTGCTTTTAGGGGAAAATACTCACTTTTGACCTATATATATTCCACATCTTAAATGCCTCTGTGCGTTGTTAAGAAATCCCGTTGCAGGCATTGCCAACTGGTTTTTCTTGTGTTGAGAGCGTGGGAGGTTATAATTTGTAGATTGATGGTGTTGAAGAGGCCAGTAGCTGATCCACAAAATATTTTAGGAAAGCCTGTATGCATATACCCATGCAACTGTCTCTCTGTCGATCACTAATTTTGGGCATGTAGTTATTAGTTTATTGATGAGCTTACAATTACAATTACACTTAAAGATTGTATAGTGCAGCTGCTCACAAAAATGCTGGAATTTGTCAGCTCTTCTTTGCCCAAGAACCAGAGTGAGATATGAAATGTTTCGGTTTGGAGTAATTCTGAAACCTTAGGAGGTCCTGATTTTTGAGAAACTTCTTTACTGTTGTGCCTCTTTAATGTTTTTCATTGGATCTTAATGAGAAAGTTGCTTTGTTTTAGGTAACTTGGTTTAGTACACATTGAACTTAGTAGAGGAGCATCTTTTTCTAAAAGTTAAGTGAAAGTTAAGCTAAATCTGTTGTCTTGCTGTTTGTGAGTTTCTTCAGACTGGAGTATTTTGAAGAGCATTGCAAAAGCAGTCTTAAGATCTAGTGATCTTAAGAGCAGTCTGGAAAATTTGAGGAAAACAGTCCGTTGTTTGAGGAGTGAAGTTTTATATTGTAATCTTTCTAATAATACTACAGTTTTAGGAGAGAAGACTTCCTTTTACAAATATGGGGGAAGTATATTTCTCTGAGGGAAAACTGAAACAGAAACAGTCTTGTAACCAAGTATTAGGATTTCTTTTAAGATAGTATGAACAATGAAATACAATATGATAAAATACTTAAACGGTCATAACTAACACAGAATGGCGTAGTTAGATGGTCAGGGGTTTGAAGGAGATATTTTCAGGAACATAATTCCTGTTTTACAACAAACTAAGACCGGTCATGCTGTCACCTATGAACAACAGGAATGGATTTTAATAACACTAACTTTTCCAGACTTTATGCAGGACTCTGGCTGCATGTGCATTAAGGTAAAAGAAATAAACTCCTCAAGGAGAAAAGCAGTAAAATTAGCTTCTGACTCTGTGGTGAACTGATGCGAATAGAAGTACTGCCACTGAATTGAAAGCTTGCAGGTGACCAGCTGAAAAGAAAATGTTTTCATAAGTCAGAGGTTGTGAAGGTTTCTAAGGCTGGAGAAAACCATGCAACATTGGAAAGGTATTAGGTCACATACTTTTCATTGGAATTTAAAAGATTGTGCGTATAGAAAGGAAAACAGCTCTTGGTACTGTTTAGTATTGCAATGTGTATAGAATTAAATCAGTTAAATGTTGATAAAGATATTGGATTTCACCATAGACACACTTCTATACTAGTTTTTCCGTGGGGATACTGGCCTTTAAAATAAACTGAGTCTGATCTGTGGCCACTGTTGGAATGCCTTTACTTTTTGCATTGCGTGTCAGATCATAGGAAGAGAGACACACTTGAGACCCATCTAGTGATGTGCAATAGTACACCATCCTTAATGGTGCCTTTTCCAAGAGTCTTTGCCATTGGAGTGTGATTTAAAAATTAATTTTTAGGTTGTTTATCAGAAGTTTTTGATAGCTGCTTCACTTGGTTCCCCAGATAGTCAGAAATGAATGTTATGCTTGCTTCTGTGTTCTGAAATTAATCTACGATTTTAGCATATGTTGCTTTGTAAAGAACTTTTTTTAGATAGCCTGTTCTGTTAAAACTTGAAACTTACACACTTACATTCTCGTAAAGTCATTTAACAGTTCTGAGTTACTTTGTGCATTGTAAGAGCTGTAAGAATTGAAACAGGAGCAGAAGACAATTTTTAAAAGTTACTATTTTGCAGTTTGAGAACATTCAATTTGAAAATGCCTTCTGTGGAACTGCAAGAAAAGTGTGATCAGTATTTTAAGCAGGACAAGATGAAAACCACCTTGCACTGGCACTTAATGTGAAAATTATTACATTGATGTGAATATTAATAATTTCATATTAATTTAATTTACTGAATGCCCTCTGTTTCTAGCCATTGCAAATTTAATGCCCATAATATATGAAATAGCCATGAAAGTCTATCGAGTATCATAAGATTGGCAAGCATATGTTGAACTAAAAGACAATTCATTGCCTAATTGGGTCTTTTAGGCCTGTTAGATTAACTCGATCAATTTTTCAAATAATGTATCTAACAGTTTTAGAATAAATGACATCTAAAAATGGGGAGGGATCCGCCTAAGTGTTTCAGCTTTATGAGTGCTGTATTATTACGCAACATCAGATGTGTAACCACTTGTGTTCTTGAATCACCAATTCAAAAGGTTCTTGTGTATTTGCAAACCAGTGTCATTCAGTGAGTCTTGCATATGAACTCATTGTTCCCTGAATAAAACAGAAAAATTATTACGATTTTAGGAGGAGGAATTTGCACTGCATAGGATATAAACAGAAGGAGACATTACCAGAACAAAATATGGCTTCAAAAGTAATGCTCTTGCAATAATACTACAAAAAAGTACTTGTGCATTCCTAATTAGGTGGTAAAACAGATGGCAAAGTCATAAACTGAATGAAGTAACTTACTTTGCCAAGTCAGATTTCACCAAAAATTTGCTGCAGCTGCATTATTCCTTAGAGGAATAAAAGGAAATTTTTGAAATGAAAAATCCAACATACTCGTATTTCATTAGGTTCCATTTGGCTGGTGTATTGATGCAGTCTGCCTGTGGGGAGAGAGAACACTTGCCTGTATTTGTGAAGAGGAGACGAAGAACTTGGTGGTACCTGCTTCTTGGTGTCTCTTGCTAATGCCGTGCATTCAGTCCCGTGTGCTTGCATCACTTGTGCTGTGGCCTTTGATGTAAACATGCTTGCACCTGCTGGAGCACTTGTTTCCTGCATCCTTCACTGCTAGAAGCCGTTTCATTAGCATGAGGTGTGAAGCATAATGTATTGTGGTATTCCTACTCTGCTTTTGCTGAAACTTCATTCAGCTAGGCACTGACTTGTGGAAGAAGGCAGTGCCTGCCTCAAAAATGCTTTATTTGAAAGCTTAGACCTTTTCTTTGTCAAGAATTTCATAGGAGCGTTACTCAAACAAGGCTCCTGTGTTCATTCTGTCTGTACTAATACTTGAAAGAATTTAAGGGTGTTCATGTGGGTTTTCACCATAGTACTATTATGACTGGCTAACAGCGAAAAGCAGTTGTTTCAAGCAGAATAAATTCCCTGAGCTATCAGCATCAGAACTTGTCTTGGTGTCACGAGAGGTGCCTGCAAAACAACAAGGCTGCTTCTACCAGGCGGAGCCCTAACCTATAGAAGAGATGCTGTCTGCATCCCTTCTGCAGATTCCATAAGACTGTTGGATGCAGCCTTCTATGAGCCTGATGACTGTTTTGCTTTGCAGATACTATTTGTTTCTAGATTTCTCTGTCACAAGTTAACTTTCCTGCCTTTAGAGCAGTGAAACTGTCTGGGTGCAGTTTTGGGTTTAGTCTTTGTGTATCTTGATTGTCATTCCTTCTGGCTGTGAAAATGACCATGCAAATATTTGCTGTTTCTAGAATGTGTACATCTGACATTCTGAACTTCTAAAGGAAGACTGGGGTTTTTAACAATTAAAAAGACATTTGTATTAGAGGAAAACCTATATTTTTTCAAGTATGTCTTTTGGAAGCCACCTTCAGACTTTTCTCAAAGAATTTACTTCATCAAGCCAAGTCAACTTGCTTACATTTAAATCTTCCTAAAATTTCTGTAGTGTATATTGAAGTGTAAATGTATAGGGGCAAAAAGGATACACTAATGTGGTTGAGATTCCCTTTGAAATATGATTGACCAAAAAACCCTGAATTATTGATACTGAATATGCTGTGAACAAGTTTTGAATGCAGTGCACTTGAACTACTTTTAAAAGTGCACTGCTGAAGCTCATGCCTCAAGCTCTGGAGTAGTGCCTTCAAGGGAACTCCATTCTTGTTGCTTTCTAGAACAGCTGGGAGCAACAGCCCTGTGCAAGTGCCAGTGAAGCCTAGCTTATCATCAATCAAAAGTTAGCTTCCAGATGTGCTTTCTTGTACTTGAAACACAGGATAAAAGTGGCTGTATCTCATATGTCTTAGGTGACACTAACTTAAATATGTGCTTGAAATGTTTCAATGAGTGGAATAGCACTAGTGGAATAGTGGAATAGCACTAGTTGAGAACCTGAGCTCTTGATTCTGCATAACTAAAATTCATCCTTCTAGGCTATATGTTGACCCTTACATTTTAGGGTGGATGGGGGTTGGGAGAGTGTCTTTGTTCTATATCAAATGCATCTCCCATGAATGTAACTTGACTTTTGATTATGGGTAACTGATGTGGGAGGCTCTTCCACAAATGTCCTCCTCATCGGTTTCAGCCTTTCATTAGTTTTGCTTATGGTAGAAAATCAGCTGTAGTGTCATAGTACCTGTTTGTCTGCCTTGCCTCTGAATCCATGCAAGTCTGTGGATAGCTTTGACAGGCTAGTGGCATGTAATTGTAGTTGTTCATTATTCTATCGTGTCTGCTGTGACTGTTAATTCTCTCCTCATGGTGTATAATCTTAAATCAATACAAAGTGAATGCCTTCTGTTAATATGCTTGATTACAGATCTTCATGTTTACAAATTGAATATGAAAGAAGACATGACCCTTACCCTTTGTGTTAAAGCACTTCAGCACCATCAGCCTCAGAAAGCTACGTTTCCTCAATGATTAGAATAGACTGAGAGAGGGCACCAGCCAGGTACTGAACTTGTAGAAGCAGGAACAGTATTCTAGACTCTCGCGTAAATGTGTATATTACCAAAATTATTTCAGAGTGTAACTTAAGTCTGTTGAACTATGAAAGCAAGCTTTAACCTTGTGTTAACCTTGGTGGTGGGCTTGAGTTTGCTGCTCTTCCCACTGATCTCTGGATCAGTCCAGATAAACCGTTACAAGTGTCTAAAATTCTTCCCGAAGTTTTGTAATAGCCATGACACAACTTGGAAAAAAGTGAGGAATCTTCAACAGGTGCCAGATTATGGTTGAGGAACCCTAGAACACTTGCATTGTTTTGCCTCAGTGTTTATAGGCTGGAAGTGCTGTAGTTTTGCTTTCCTCGTGCTCAGCTGTGTGTTGTTCTGGGCTATCTTTGGGACCAGCAGACTTGTTTTGGTAACTAATCTGTTCAAAAAACAGTATGGGTTAATTTTTGTCTAGAGCAACTTCTTAAGTGCTTTGCCACCTAGTTGTTGCAAACACCAGTGCTTTTGGGAGAAAGGATATGGGAATATCAGGTTCAGTTTGTATCAGCCTTGCAGATGCACACAGTTGGGCTCAAGGGTTGTGTGTTTTGTCAGCCATTTATGTAGACAGTGATGTAGCTGCTTTGTTTTCTTTTCAGTACACTACAGGGTTTGAAATCTTAAGACCTTGATTTTGTTCTAGACTGTTTCTGTCATTCAGTTTGTCAGGGTTTTCATGTGCTGTTCCATGTGGGTTTTGAGAAATTTCCTTATGGAACTGCTTCCCCAGAAGTTGTCTTGCAGGATGTCAGAGAGGCCTTTTGGTATGAAAATGCTGAAATGGTGACTTAAAACATATGAAATACATATCTGTTCTCACTTCAGAAGGTGCTGTCTAGTTCATGGCCATGCCCAGAACTTGGCACTAAGGCCCTGTGGAGCCTCTGGGAGGCTGCTGAAAGTCTGTGAACTTGTTTCGTGTGTTCTGGTGACTTCTTGTTGGAGATCTCAATTCTTCTGATGATGTCTTAAGAGTATAAAGCTGTGGGCATGTGGGAACCTCTATTCTTTATAACAACACAATGTAATTTATGGGATGGATGGGCCTCTGTTACTGGGTGAAGAGTTCACTGGTTGACTCTACCAGTTTAAGTGCCTGGATATGGTTATGATTTGAAGTACTTGCCTCAAGGAGCTGGGAAATGTAGGTCTTTTGCCTGAGGAGATTTGCTTCTGCTGAGAGATAGAAGTGAAGTCAGTCTTCTACCCTTTACTTTTGTTAGTATATGTGTAGTCAGTCACCATAGTAAATTTGTTTTGTGGGTGTGGGAGGCACAAGCACCTTCTAAGGTGTGCCCTAGAAAGCTTTGGAAAGAAGTGTTCTTATGAAACCTTGAATGTGATTTAACTGCTTGTTAAACTCATGGGAAGCTCCAAATCCTAATTCCTAGTTAAACGTGTTTATGTCAAAGGATTATTTTCAGGACATAGGGAAATACTTGCTGTGAAAGTTTCTAACTTGTTATGAGGCTGAGTTTCAGGAGGCCTGTTTCATTATCTAATGAGATTAGTCATTTCTAAGATAGGTTTGAACATTTGGGTTCATTCTTCTCTCTCTCTAGTCTACTACTAAAAGTTTGTAGTGATTATTTAACATTTGAAATATTTGTTGTACCTTAATAAAATACTGATTTTATTAACGTCATGCAGAGTTCGACAGATGTTGTGTATTTAAACTGTAATAAAACACCAGTCAAACTCAATGACACAACAATAATGCTGATCTAATTTTAAAACTTCCTTATTCTCCAGTTCTTAAAACAGCTGGTATCATGTCCCATCCTGTGTCCTCATGTATCCTATCAATTTCTGGGTCATGGGGTGTTTCTGCTGATCTGATTTGAATGTTGTAATTGGAACCAGATGATGGGAGGGTTAGATTCTGCTTGCCTGAAGTTGCCTCTCTCCTTTTCCAGGAATGCTTTTGTTGCAGAAATAGCTGAATCATTTGTGAGGTGTCTTCCAGATATTTGGCACCTAGTATGCTAGTGCTATTTTCAAGCAATACATTCTCAAGTATACTTTTGCTCTTGGTAACCAAACTGAAACTATGGGACTCAATAAACAACGAAGCAACTGGTTGAATTTGTGATATTTTCATAACAGATAAGATTATATTGCTTCATGATCCTTGGATGTGAAATATGTTGCCACTTTTCAAAATTCTTGTTCCTTTGCTTTTTCTTAGAAAATTGAACTTGTAATTTGTAGGTCATGTGAGGCAACAGAGTTTTGATTCACTTTAGGGAATTACGAAACTTCGAAGCATTTTTAAACTCACTTTAGAAAATACTGTCAAATAATTACCATAAATTTTCACTTCAGCGTGAAATAAGTTGTGGCTAGTGTTTCTAGAGGTGATAGATTATATTAAGTATAAAGTACAGAGTAGTGCAGGCATTAATTTCTTCAAGTAAAAAAAAGTTACTTGTTTAGAGCAATATGAGTTTCCATTGCTAAATTTTCTTTAATTGTTCAGTAAGTAATTGATAATTTTGCCTCTCTGGAAGTATTTTGCTCAAAGCATATTAACTAGTTCGTAATATTGTGCAGGCAGCTCATATCGTGCAGTGAAGTTATTCCTGTTCCTTCAAATGTATCAAGTTCTAGCTCTGTTAAACAGACTAAAGGCAGATGCTGTAATGTATCAGCTAGCAGTTGTAATTGATGCTTATTATATAAAACAGTCTTCAGGGAAGAAAGTTACTCATCATAAAAGTGAGTGGGTAATGAGGTTAATATGACAGACTTTCAAATCTTTCTGTAATCTTCTCTTAAAGGAAAGGAAACAAAAGAACTAGGATTCACTTTTGATGTATTAGTTTTATGTAGGCTATAAAATTGACAATAAAAAATTATTTTGCAATTGAAGAAAGACACCACTATTTCTACTTATTAACTAGAACCAACTATGCTAGCTGTACCAGCTATCTGTAAATACAAAGCTATGTTTAACTAGTCCCCTTCAAACAAATGTCTGCAGCAAACCAAAGTCCTCCTGTTAAGGACAACTGCATATTCACAAGGCCTGCATTCAGCTTTATGTATAGTAGTGCAGAAGATGCCAGCTGAATTTGTGCCTGTAATGATGTGACTTTGTTGTAATGCTTTTCTTTTCCTGGTCTCCTCTCATTTACGTTGCATTTATGAGACTCCAAGGAATTAAAATTGGCGGAATAGCTTCTTGACTTCTTTTGGACACCTTCTCTAAGAAAATGAGGCTGATCATATGCTCTGTTCTTTTTTAGTTTTTGGCCTCTTGGCCAGTTTTGGGTACATTTTGATGGAGATGTAGATGTCTTGGATATGATTGTTTCTATAAATTTCTTCAATATTTGGTGCTGGCTAAATACGGGGAAGTCTGTACCCTGTGAATCCAGTGTTCCCTGTGAAGGAAAGGAAGCAATCTAAACTGGGTGTCTGTTGCCCTCTTTGGATGGTACACAGCTATTCTGTTGGCCACTTTTTTGCTCTCTCTTAGTGTGTGAACCTTGGGATTATTGCACTGGGGAGAGATGTAGGGGACAAATGGAATGGGTATGTAAGGAAGCAAGCTTTATTTGGTTTGGAGCAAGTTATTCTGTAAGTAAAAGCCAACTGAGGAACAGGACACCTTAAGAAGAGTAATCTCAGTTTAATCAGATGAGCAGGATGAGTGAGGGGATAAACCCCATAAGGCTTTTTCACCCATAAGCATATTTTAATCTCAATTTATTTGAGATAAATAGTAAATAGGAGAACAAAATAAAGAGAGATCAAAGATTCCTGCTTTTTGTTTTTTTCTTTCCTAACTTGTATTTGCAAAGATTTCTCCCTGAAAATATCGTCCCTGAAGATGAAAACTACTTTTTGTGCTGGCACCTGATTATCTATCTTACTCGTCTGGATCTGTAGATAACCATTCTGTGTTTCAAGATTTTATGCGAAAAGTAACATGATACTTACTGTGTCCAAGTTGTGTTACAGAAACACTATCCAGCTCACTCCTCTAGTGGGTGGAGCTGCATGTTGTGTGCAAATCCATGGGGGACTAAAGGTAACATTGTATTTTTTGTGCAGATGACTTGTGCAGGCTGTGGTGTATAAAACTTCAGAGAAGTTAAATGTTGGTACAGGTAGAAGCCAGTCACTCAAGATGAACAACGCTATACAACTCCAGATAGAAGTTCCTTGATGATCTTAATAATGTAAAAATAACTTAAAAGTTATTTAGCTACCTACTCTTCTTCCCTTTGATCAGATTTCTAGACTGCTGGACAAGATGCTATTACTGATGCTAACATGAATTATAATTCCTATGCCTGCAGTTCTTAGTTAATCTAATTGCTCCCTAGCCTGGCCAAAAAAAAAAAAAAAAAAAAAAAACACCAAGATCCTAGCTCCAACTGGAAGCCGGCCATTAAATGGAGCACAGAATCATGGGTGTGTTTATCTGCAAGCAGGCAATAAAACAGCTGTAGGAGCTCTGAGAACTGCTTACTTTGTCTGAGCAGTCAGAGATTCATTTGTTTGTGTCTTTGTCTGCTCAGATATGTTGGAAAAGGGCAGCTTCCTGGGAGTTTATCTGCAGTGGAGGTGAAGATTGATCCATAGCGTGGTGGTTAGAAAATGCTCTTGCCCTTCTGAGTGCTAATCTCTAAGACTAAAGTGTGAAGATACTGCAGTACATTGCTGAGCCGGTTAAGCTTTAGCTTCCCTTCCAACTTGTTGAACTACATGAAGAACTGTTTAAGAATAAACTTTTGTATATGTCATCAGCTGAATTGATGCGATGGAATTTCCAATGGGTGTGGTAAAAAGCTGACCTGTATAAATGGATAATATAGCTATTGACAACAGCGTGCTTGGCTCTTTATGAACATCTTTCTGCTGTAGATGACGTAGGATTTGACTGTAGGATAATCCTGTGATTACCTTCTGACCCACAAATAGTTTTGCACTGTGAAGATTAAAATAATAATAAACCCTACGGTATGCATAGTAAGGGAGTATGCTTTTCTGAGCTTCATGAAACAGGATTCTTGCCATAGTCTCTGTTTGTTTTATCATAATTATAAAGTAGGACAATTCAGTAACTAGATATGACCCAAATTAGTACTTCGTATGAAAATAAGGCTACATAAATTACAGGCAGAAAGACTTTGCATGAAACTTCATCTCAGGTGCTTTACTGTTAAAATTGGAATCTAGGTTCCTCTTTGTTTTTCAAAGCACACTGAAACAGGTAGAATCATGTCAGTAGCTTAGAGCTTATCACTTTCAAGGTCTTTCTTCTCTCTGGCACAGTATTTGCTCTGAAGCAGTCTCTTTGGATTAAGTGTTGTTTGCATAGTATCATATTGTATTGTACTTGCATTGTTTGTCACTTATTTCTCTCTCTTTCCACACTGTCTACTACTCAGCAGGCCTGAGTTTTGCCAGCATTATATCTGTATTGGCTTGTGAAGAACTGATATCTCTGAGCCACCCTCCTACTGCAAAATGTGGCAGAGTGTTTATGACAAGCTTATCTTGAAGATTTGAAGTCTGTGGTAGCATGAAGTTTTGCTGTTTTCAGTATCTTAATGGAATGTTGTTTACTGACAATTATTTGTCAGGATCAAATTGGAAATTGAAATGTCTTGGGTTTTTTATGGGTCAGCTGCTGCAGAGAGTACAAAAAGCAGCAACTTGTTTGTCACTCTGGGACACTACTTGTTGAATTGCAAGTTGAAGTAAAATACGAATTTTCACATTGCTCAATCTACTTAAAGACTGGAGATTAATTTATAACAAATATTACAGTGAAGTATTGCTACTGTGTATTTGAATTTTTTCAGAATGTAGTATTGTTAGCCCAAACTCACCTGAGTAAGGTCCTGCTGAATTCATTTGGACTTGTTCCGGTATTGAAGTACTTACAGAAGAATAGTCTGTTTTCTTCTCAGTAAGCTTAGAGTAGGCCATATCCAGGTAGATATTGTAATCTAAGCTTTCCAAACTGAGCTATTGTCAGTTAATAATGGAATTCAGATGAATTTTCTTTCTTACTTGTCTGGCATACATACTAAGAAGCATGACTTTCAGGATATGTTTTTCCTTTTAAGAGAAAAGTGCGCAAAGACAAAACAATGTAGTAGGTTGAAAGCATGCACGTGGCTTGGAACTGTTTTCGTATTCTCATACTCCCTCTTGAGTAAAAAGAAAGCAGTGGTTCTTTTTAAGCCAAAACAGAAATGTGTGTTTGCTCTTTTCCGTCTTCTGTTTGAAAGAACTTATAGCATGATATTAGTTCTATTTCTCTGCTATATCTCTATAATGAGTATAGCATCTTACTTGTGCTTACTTTGCTTAGATAATCTTTCCGGGGAAAATAATTTGACTTAATTTTCAGTTGAATTTTCAGAATTCTTTGACGGCAGAATGGGTAGCGGTGCTGATGTGATCTCGAGAGTTTTTCACATAGGTTGTGAGTTAAGCTTGGTAGGCAGCTAAGTACCACTGCTTGCTGGCTCCCCCCGCCGCCGGTGGAAGGGGGAGAGAATTGAAAGGGTAGAAGTAAGAAAACTTATGGGTTGATATAATGATAACTTCATAAGTATTTTATAAAAAGGAAAATAAATCCAAGAAAAGCGATTAAAAGAAAATTTGCTTGCTGCTAGCTGACCAATGCCCAGCAGTTCCTGAGCAACGGCAGTGCTGACAAACTTCAAACCTCTCTGCCAACTTTTATTGCTAAGCTATGGTGTGGTGATATCCCTTTGGTCAGCTGGTTCAGCCTTGTCTCTCCTAGCTGCTTGCTCATCCCCAGCCTGCTTGCTGTAATGGCAGTGTGAGAACCTTGATGGCATGTATTTATTTTACTTCCAGGAAGGATTGGCTTAATCTCCAATGAAGCTTTAGTCATCATGCTTTTATACTACCTGCATCACTGCTAACAAAGCCTTAGTGCATGGCCTCAGCTAGGGATTTTGATATAAGTTTTAAGAAAGTTGCCGTGCTTCACATTCTGATTGTTTAAGCTGCACAGAAGGGTGACTCATTATGCAGTAGGATGTAATTTTAGTGTGACATCATCAAATAATCATGATGGCTAAAGGTAATGAGTTAATTATGCCAAGTTAGTATGCTGTGTTATTATCTGGTAGTTATGTATATAACTGAGCTGTGCTGCTGTGTGCATGTGCTCTCTCTGAGTTTTCTAATTAAAAAAATATAAGTTACATTTGGTTTTTAATTGCTACCATAAATGATTCTTGTATTTATATATGTAATGTAGATGTCATTGTCTCTTTTGGAGTTCAGACCTTGTTTTGACCTGAAGTCTCTGGAGGAGAGCGCGTTCTGTCACTGTGCAGGGACTTTCCTGTGTTTTAAGAACAGTGCAAGCATTTACAAATACAGTTTTATTACTATTGGGATAGGTAGGGAATGAAACAAAGGGATGGGAAAATAGAGATCCACTAAAACTATAGCATACGTAATTTTTTTAAAAAGTTAATGGAATTGTTACTTTTTGTGCTTGTGCACACATACATTAAACTATGTGAATTAGCTGTCATAGAGCCCTTTGGTGTTGGTGAGATGCAGAGATTTGTGTTTAAACAAGCAGTCACGGGGCTGAGACAACTACTCCAAAAATACCAAAGAATTACATTTGTTGGCAAGTTGAATCTTTCCACTCCGTATAAACTAGATTGTTGTTTTGGTTCTGACTTACTGAAACTGGGTATTTTTAGATTTTAAGTTTGCTTGCTTTTCCTGTAAAAGTACTTTAGCTAATCCTTGCTGCTGTGTCTTACTGCTTGCCATTTAAACTGGAAATCCCTTCAAAAGTCTGTTTCCTTCCCCTGCAGCTGTCATATTATGTTTTGTTATATAGCGTTGACTCACTGTGGCTTCCTTTTTCCATTCTTGTGTAGTAAACTATCAAGAATTCGTGGCACCTACTGTGCCACTAAAAGAAAATACTACATACCAGAATGATGTTGCCAAATGGTAAGGGATTTCTTTGCTTAATTAAAAAAAAAGATGAGCTCAATATAATTTGTGGAGTGATTTCCAATGGAAGAGCAGTTTGCTTTCACTAAAGCAGGACTGAAATTAAGTCATTAAATATATAGGGATTTGAAAAAAATCCCCTTTATCATTTCATGTGGGAGAAGGAAAAGAAAACTAATGAAGAAATATTTTTCTTCTAGATTTTTTCATTTGATACCTGTGAATTTTCTGCAATCCAAAGATGGCAGCAAATAAACCTAAAGGACAGAATTCGTTGGCTTTACACAAAGTCATCATGGTAGGAAGCGGTGGTGTAGGAAAATCTGCTTTAACGCTACAGTTTATGTATGATGAGGTAAGAGTCTGTAGTAGAAATTATCTCAGGAGGTGCCTGCAACATAGTGTTGTTTAAGTTACATTTGTAGAATTATTTTCTGAAAGGGTCTAAATGTATGGGATGTGGTATGAAATTCAGCGGTTAAGTGGACCAAAAACATGTTTTAAGATTACTGATTTGCCTTGTAGAGGTACCTGTGAAGGTAAAATGTGGCCTTTTTCAGACTTCTCAGCTGTTAGATATTCTGTTGTATTACTGTAATATTTTTGCATTGCTCACTAGACCCCTTAGAACTTGGTTATTATAGCTCAAAGCTTCTTCGCTTAGTTGAGTTCATGATGCCTGAAACAACCAATTTCTTTCATATTTTTGTGCTACTGTTGAAGAGAGGAAAGAAAACCAGTTTCTCTTTTCCTTTTTTTCCAGTGAAAGTCATTCTTTTTTATTAAAAGTCAGAATTCAAGCATTCAGTGTACTTTAAAGTTGATACTACGTATATACAAAGTCAGGACTACCTGATCTCATAATGGAACACCGCCAGATGTTATACTCCAACCAGAAGTAGAGGTTTGGGTAGTGCACAGACACTGATGTTTTGAAATTACCTCTACATTTCCGTATAATGGCTGAGGAAAGCAAAAACCTAAAAACTGTTTGGGCTGATAAAGAGTCTGCTTTAACTACAAGTTGTTTGAGTACTTCACAAGGCCTAAATGCATAATGCTTATTTATTAGTTATAGTACCCATTTAATATGTTTGCTATATCCTTACGTCCAAACAGAACCAATTGCCTTGTACAGGCATGATTTTACATCGTGAAGGTTTTTTTTCTAGTTTGTTGAAGACTATGAGCCCACCAAAGCAGATAGCTACAGGAAAAAGGTGGTTCTGGATGGGGAAGAAGTCCAAATTGATATATTGGATACAGCAGGGCAGGAGGACTATGCTGCAATTAGAGACAACTACTTCCGAAGTGGAGAAGGTTTTCTTTGCGTCTTCTCTATTACAGAGCTGGAATCCTTTGCAGCAACTGCAGACTTCAGGTAAGTTACAATGCAGGATAGTCATTCTAATTACACTGAGATGACTGAAAGTGATTATTTTATGTGTGTGTTGTAATCTCCTTTTGATGGTCCAGATTGGATGGCAGCTCTTACTGTTGTCATATAATGTTTTGAACAGATGCCTGGCCAGGCCTTAGCTATCTGTAGCACTTCAGATGTCTTAGCTGCTGTGTTTCAAATACCAGAAAGGCTATTGCCACAGAGCAGATGCACAGCAACATTCAGAAGACAGCTGCCTCACCATAGTCTCAACCACAGACTGCATCATATTAAAAATCTTAAGATAATAATAGAATATTATACAGGCAGCAGTATATTATAGGTGTTTAATTTCAGTTGAGAGAGAAAACATTTAAATCACTCATTACAGTATTTTAAAAAAAGACAAAAGAGATCAGAAAACAGTTTTACCAGTTAAAAGTGTAGTGAAATAGGAAAGGCCATAATATTTGAAAGAAAATTAAGGAAACAAGTATAAAAGGGAATTATCTGCATCCCATTGAAATTAGTCTTCTTGGAAATGCTGTCACAGTTCAACTTAATTAGCACTAAGTAGCAGCATATGTTTACTCTCTCTAAGGGAGGAGGAAGATGTATGAAGAGGGGAGAAAGTGACTTTTTCATCTTCTGGTGTTTTTTTTTTAAATTTGTTTGTGTCTCTATATTTAGCCTGAGTTCTTTTTGTGTTCTAAGAATGGTACTCTATGCAAAGCTTCATTTTCTTTTTGTTTTTTCCTTTCTTCTCCAGGGAGCAAATCTTAAGAGTAAAAGAAGATGAGAATGTTCCTTTTTTGCTAGTTGGTAATAAATCAGATTTGGAAGATAAAAGGCAAGTTTCTGTAGAGGAAGCAAAAAACAGAGCTGATCAGTGGAATGTTAATTATGTGGAAACTTCTGCAAAAACACGAGCTAATGTTGACAAGGTAATAACTGGCCTCTTAAACAATCTGTCCATCAGTTCTTACTTTATCCCTCTTTTTCTTGGGTCATACTCCTTATGTTCTTAATTTTAGCAATAATTTTGTGGAACTTTAATCAAATACTTTTCTTCCTTAGCTTGCAATGAGTGCATGACTAGGTGACTCCTTGCAGAACAGCAAAAAAGTTAGGCGTGACATGTTTATCCCATTCTAAACTGCAAGGAATCATTATTATCCAAAACATGATACAAGACCTTATAAAATTTTCTTGGGTCAGCTCTTTTGGCCTAGACTTCATACTGCATTTTCTGTAGCTAGAGGACAGTCTGCTTCTTAACAGTGAAGAATACTTTATGATCCTCAGTCAGAATAAAACACCTTATAAAAGGAAATAAGGGAGGGATTTGAGCCTTCCCTAAGGTCATTTAACCATCTGCCTCTCTGTGCGTTGTTTCGATGAAGAATGGATGAACCTAAAAAGCTATGAAAAGCCCAGAAGTGCTTCATGAGTTTTCAGAGATAAAACCTGGTTCAGAAGCTCATAAGATAGAGAGAATATCTGTCTCCAAGAAAAGAAAATGCTGATTAGTTGTAAGTGCTTCAGCAAGAATGTGAGTTCTTGCAATTCAGAATAACTGTTAGCGTTGTAGACTGTAAGAGTAACAGATGTGTTGCTAAAGAAGTAAGTAGGGTTTAGTGCGATGTGCCAGCCTTTCAGAGCTGTTGACACAGATCCCACATGGAATCACAGGTTTGAGTTGGAAGGGACCTTAAAGGTCATCTAGTTCCAACTGCCCTGCCATGCGCAAGGATACCAACCACGCAATCAGGTTGCTCAGGGCCCCATCCAACCAGGCCTTGAACGCTTGCAGAGTTAAGGCATCCACAACTTCTCTGGGCAACCCTTTCCAGTGCCTCGCTGCCCTCACAATAAAGAATTTTTTTACAATTAAGCATTTAAATCTCTCCCCTTTTAGTTCAGTATTGTTCCCCCAAGGGTCTTATCACAAGCTGCCCATGTAAAAAGGTGCTTTCTGTCTTTTTTTTTATAAGCCTCTTTTGAGAACTGAAAGGCTGCAATAAGGTCTCCCTGGAGCATTCTCCAGTATGAACAACCCCAGCGTTCTTAGCTCGTCTTCATAGCAGAGCTGCTCCAGCCCACTGAGCATCTTTGTGGCCTCCTCTGGACCCACTCCAACAGGTCCATGTTTTTTCTTGTGCTGAGGACCCCAGACCTGGGCACAGCACTGCGGGTGGGATCTCATGAGAGAGTAGAGGGGGACAATCACCTACCTTGACCTGCTGGCCAATACTCTTGCTGCATACCATTGGCCTTCTGGGCTGTGAGTGCACATTGCCAGGTTATGTCCAGCTTTTCATCCATGAAAGCTTTCAAGACCTTGTCTACAGGGCTGCTCTCAACAAGTTCATCTCCCAGTCTGTAGTCATGTCTGGGGTTGCACTGATCCAGATGCTGCACCTTGCACGTGGTAAAAAATTCTCTAATGTAAATCCATATGTCTGAGTTGTCAATTGCAGTATGAGAGCTGTAATGCAAGTTCTCTTTTGCAAGAACTTAAACTCAACTGTTGGTTGAGTCAGTTATCTTACTGAAGAAACTGATTGTTCAGTACTTTAGTGATTTATCCTACAGAACAGCATAGTGACTTTCTTAATCAAATACAGCAGAACTCATCCTTGTTGAATATAGCTCTGATTTTTTTGTTGTTATAAAAACTAACACATCTTTTAGTTTTGGTGTATAATTGCAGTTAACAGCCATCTATTATAGTTCTAAAAATTTCCAGCTCTTCAAATCCACTTCATTATTGTTTAGCAGCTGGGGAAAAAAGTATGTGTAATATATGTTTTCATTAGCTCTTGGATCAATAGCCTTTGCACATACGTGGTAAGCTACCAGAGAGCTCCAGGTTTCTTTTTGGAGCTGATGGCATAATGGATCCAGATTAGCATGTGTCATATAGATTTAAGGTTTGACAGGCCATAAATGAGGCTTTGTTGGCACAAGTGAATACTGGGTATTCTTAGTTACTTGAAGCATACGAAGTTTTGGAGTTTGTTACACAAACTTGGGTTACTATAAGAAATCTAGCGTCTCTGAATTCCAGAATAGTGATTTTACTCACTTGAGAAAAACACAGCCAGCCTCCGCTCATTTTGGCAAAGATGACCCACTAAACATTTTCTCAGAAGGTTATGTATCCCAGACATTTTCTCAGAAGCTTATGTATCCTAAATGCTGTTGTACAGTATCAGTACTTAAGCAAGTTGACAGTTGCATCTTGCCATTAGCACAGGTTTAAATATAAGCAACTTAGTGCACATTTAAAAATCTAAAGGCAATCTCATTTCTTGATGGAAATGTTTAGTTCCATTGATTTTCTTTGGATTTCATGTGATGAAGGTTGATACTTTTTCTGCAGTCAATATGAGATTAGTGTCATAAAAACCTACTGCGCTCTGTAGAGGAGCTTTTCAGTCTCTGCACTGTCCATGTTTCACAGAAATGGATCAAGTCTCTTGACCTAGATGTACTGCTTAGTTCACATTTCAAAGTATCACAGATTATTCTGAGTTGGAAGGGACCCACAAGGATCATTGAGTCCAACTCTTAGGTGAATGGCCCATATAGGGATCAAACCCGTGACCTTGGTGTTACTAGCACCATGCTCTGGCCAACTGAGCTCATCTCAGGGCTGAAAAAAGAAGCCTAGAGCACCTGGTGTTCCTAGGGGTCTGCCATTCAAGTACTAACCAGGCCTGATCCTGCTTAGCTTCCAAGATCAGATGAGATTGGGCATTGTCAGGGTGGTAGGGTATCTAGAGGCTCTCTCCTGAGAGAGAAGTTTTAGAATTGCTCAGCTGATTTCCTACAGGAAAATTGTAAAGATGTATACTTATTATTTGCTGTAACCTTCTGTAAGTTAAGTTAAAATCTGCTGTTCAAATTAGTAACGTAGCTTTAAGCAGTCCAATCATACAGTCTTAACTGTCTGTCAGTAGTGTCTCTCTTACCTAAGTCAGTGGTGTATCTCCAACTTTGTCATATTTGTTTCCTACTAAACCATTTGATGAAAGTGAACTTCATGTGTACTTTAAGATTGTAATATGGCAGCTGCAGCCGAGATTACCTGATGTAAGAAATTGTTTATGTAGTTGTATGATTGAAAACTTTGCTATAAAGGAAATGCTGGGTTGTGGTTTTTTTTCCCTAGTCACTTTGTGCTTAGACTTGCATCATGGAACATACCATATAACATACCATGTGTACATTTCAGTGTATGCTACTGCTCCATTAATATGTTTCTAAAATTGGATGTTGCACTTTTTCAACCTTTGCAGTTCATCACTTAAAATACTCAAAAGGTAAACTGATTTCCTTAAGTCTCCTCAGTAGTATGTACATACAACATCTGAAAATCTTGGCTGGTGATTAGACCTGTTTCAATTCTTGTTTAAAATTGTCTGACAGGATTCATAAGCAAATATCAGAAGACAGAGGAACATTATGGTGCCATGAAACAAGCAGGATTGCATCATATCAACTTGGCTTTCAAAACCAGTGACAGATTTGTTGGATTAATATTTGTTTGCTCAAACTAGTTGCATATAATTAATTCTATTCTAAACAACTGAAGTGGATATCAGTGATAGCTTAAATTAACTCGTGTCTGTGATTCTTTTTGCATTTATCTTCTTACATCTTTTTTAGGTGTTTTTTGATTTAATGAGAGAAATTAGAGCCCGAAAAATGGAAGACAGCAAAGAAAAGAACGGGAAGAAGAAAAGAAAAAGCCTAGCTAAGAGGATCAGAGAAAGATGTTGCATTTTATAATCAAAAGCTTGGATTCCTTTCCTACCCTGACCATACTAATAAAAACCATAATTTATAAGCATGCCATTGAAGGCTGAAGTGACTGAAATTACCCTAACATGTTGGAAAATGTAATGTACCACTAAAAGCATGATTTGGAGCTGCACTGAAAGTCAAATTCACTGAAAACAAATTATGTGGCTTCAAGAGAAGCAAAGTTCAGTCCATTTCATAATTGCCTACCTTCTCACATTTCTTCTGAATGTAGTGTTTCATAGGTAGTCTTTTCTTTAATAGTGAACAGAGGGGCAAAGTATCACTTTGTGGGTTCTTATAAAGCATACTTTTTTATCACTGGCATTTGTCAATTCATCTTGTCTTATGTTGCCTTGAAAATTACAATTGTGGACATGATACCTATCAAAGCAGTATGCAGCTGTTTTGCCATGGAGTTATGCAAATTAGAAAGAATAATGTATATGCGAACAGCTATGTTGAGGAAAACTATATGTGGTTCTGCATTACCTGATTAACTTAGAAGAGTGATGTAATCTTTTACATAGAAACATTTGAATATGCCTTAATTTTAAAACCCAAACATAGCAGGTTGCTTAATCAAGGGTGTATTTTCAACTCTGTTGCATGAAGACTGTCCCTGCACATCAGTGCGAGACTGCCCGCTCTGTGGAGCGCAGTTACATGGATGATTTCGCTCACTAGCTGTCTGCTAGCAGTGTCTGTTCTTTAAATGTGTGCCATACTCTGGTAATGTGAATAATACAGAGCATATTCTGTCATCTGTAACTTGGTAGACAATATGGTATCTTGAAACTAAAAGGTCAGAATACACATGAGACTGAAGTCATAAGCCTATGGCACATCTAAGCCTGGAATGGTTGTTTAAAATTTACTGTGCTGGTACCTTGAAACTTCCCTTTTGCACATAGGTTTTTGTCTAGATGTTCCTTGGGTTTTAACTCCCTGGAATTGGGTGGAGTGGGGCTGATCTAGTAGCGCTTATGTGTTTTGAGTTAAGATGTTGTCTGGGAAATTCTGGTTAATTTCTTTTCTGTTCCTTATACTCAGCTATGGGAACATGGTGTGTTATGCTGAAGCTATTTGCAGGTTTTGTACTGTTTAGTCTATGTTGATTTTCAAATGGGGAACAGTGTAGCTACTTTTTCTAGTTAATGTTGATATCAAACAATCAAACGTGCTTTGCAATACAGAAACCTTGAACATGCACATCCAAAATCCCCAAACAAAACAGCTGCTTCAGAACAACAAGAATACTAGCACATGGTTAGTGTGCTACATGTTAACTAAAAATATACCAGAATGTTTGAGGGTTTTGGACTCCTCTGGGGTGAGACAGGCTAGATCAATTCCACAAACTTATACTTTTTATACATGTATAAGCCTATAACTGACAGTTTAAAATGTGCTCAAGCAAACTAGGTAACAAATATTTAACTTTCATGCTAACAGACATTTTAGGGACTCAAGTCTTAGGAGTTATATTTGTCATGTTAAATATTTATCAGTAGGAATTTTGTATGTGCATTTAGTAGACTGCCAAGTGCAGAATAAAAGTTACTCATGTAACTGGCAAATATAAGCCAGTCTTCATCTTACTGTGTACTCATTTGGGTCTATTTAGCCAGGGAGTCTAACCACTAACATTGTGACTTTGCTTTGGAACCTGTATGCTGGGAACTGAGGTGTTATGAAGCCACTAGACACACAAAATTTGTCTTGGCTGATGCCTTATCCTGTCCTTTTATTTGCTATTTGAGCCATTGAAAGATGAATAAACTTCCATTTTTCTAAAATATTTGTGAAGTGTTAATTGATAACTATATTATTCATAAACATTGTTATAGCCGATGCCTATTGTCAAGCAGTTAAACCTAAGGACTCTAGAAGACTGGTTTACCTGCGTGAAGAAAATTGTACATTGAACCCAATTAGTCTGATAAAAAGCTACTTTGTAAAAGCTGAGACTCTCTATGTGCTACCTTTTATCCATAGGCCATTTGCTTAGTTGCTACAAGACTACTGAAAATGAGCAACAGAGGTAAGCTTGTTCCAGAATTACTTTTCCATAAGAATGGAAAGTGAGATTTAAAAAACAAACAGACAAACAACAGCAACAACTAAAAACCTCAAACAAAACCCCAGACCAAAAAAGGGACAACCTACATAAGTTTTAATAAAAGAAAAATGCATTCTAAGTAATTTTCTTTTAGGACACTCAAGGAGAACCTAAGTGTGCTTCCTCAACCTGCAGGGAATATAGATTGCATCATGTATTACAGGATTTGGGTATATCTTGAGAGAGTCATTGTCATGGGTTGACAGGTTTCTAGGTGAATTTCACCCTGCCAGGTCCTGTGGAGTGGCAGGGTGTCATGGGCCAATGACATTTAAGGTACGCCCTCTGCGAGATACAGTATTTAAGGAGCTGGACACTGGGAACTTCCTCTTTGGCTTCTGGCGTTCTAACAGGTAACAGGGGACCTGGGGCGGGGGTTTTGCCAGGGTAGGCCTTTGGGCCTGCCTGGCTGGCCCCCTCCCCCTCTCCTCTGGCTCCCCGAGGGCCGGGCCTGGCCCCCTTTTACCATCTGCCGGGCCGAGCCTTTCCCCTCCCCTGCCTTTCCCCCATGAGGGCCGGGGCCTGGCTCCCTTTTACCATCCACCGGGCTGGGTCAGGCCCCCACCTCTGGCCACCTCCGGCAGCCCCCCTCGCTCGGCCGGGCCGAGTGGGGGAGGCCCCCCCGGTTTGCTGCTACTCCTAAGATCCTTGTGGAGCTGGCACAGCGTGCAGAGAATGGCCTTCTCCCTCACCCTCCTCCTCCTGTCCCTCCCCCGGCTCCTCCGGCCGCTGCCCGGGCCGAGATAACATGACCATCCACCGGCCTAGGACAAGATTAACCTTTCAGTCACCGATTCTCTCCCGAGTCAGAGAAAGGGGTGAAAGCATGTGAAGGAAGCTACACCGAGACACTGAAGTCAGTGAAGCAAGAGGACTGAACTAAAGAAAGAGGAGGATGAGGAGATGCCCTAGCTCTGGGGCTGAAATTCTCTTGGGAAGCTATGGAGGATGGGTGATTGACCCATCAGACTGTTTCCTGTAACTCATGACATTTTATGGGGGGACTTGGAGCGTTCTAAAGATGCCCCAGCTTTGGGGGTTGAGATTCATAGCAGTTATGGGCAAAGGTGTTCAGGCTTGAGAAGCCAGCAGATGCAGAGGTGGGCTGCAATTGAAGAGAAGCTTAAAGGGGGAGAGAGAGAAATGAGGACCCCTTGCCCCGGGGGTGGATAGAGAAGATGACCTTTGCTTTCAGAGATGAAGATGAAGATGACTTTGGAGAGATGAGAGAACTTTTCTTTTGTATTAGAACAGCTCATCCTTAAAACTATACCCCATAAACTGACGTGGCCCACGAAAGCAGCTGTGGGAAGGCTGCAAGGTGTGGGAAGGACTTTCACAGGGGTCAGATGCTATAAACCGGGCGGCTGATTCACTGTGATGCTGAAGCCACGAGAGAACTGTTTTCTTGTGGAGAACCTCCGTAGTGTGGCTAAGAGAGACTCCGCTCCCTAAGTGAACTGAAGAAAGGTTATTCTAGAGGTGGCAAACTGACTGAGAAATATCAGATGTTGTGTCTTTGCATTGGCAGTGGGGAAATATCTGAAAGAGAAGTTTAGAGGGGGGAGGAGAGGTTTTCTGAAGGTTTAATCTAATTTTTATTATTTGGTTCTTTTTATTTCTTTTTTTTTTTCCTTTTAGTTCTGTCAATAAAACTTTCTTTATATTCTCTAAAGTTTGAGCCTGCTTTGCTTCTCCTAACCCTTATCTCACAGAGGGAAATATCCTGAATAATAGACCTAAATTTAAATTACTGCACCTAAATTGGATTGGCGAACTCAAACCACTACAGTCATCCAAAGTCAGTGTTACATTTGCATCACAGAGGAGCATTTTGTTTAGCCTACTTGAATGTCTGAAATTCGTAGGTCTAGCTGCTCAGAGTGCTGCTGTGTCTGAGGGCCCCTTTTATCCCCTGTTTCTTCAAGAAGTTGAAGATACTCTCTTCTCTGGCAAGATCAAAGCCTTCCATGGTAGTTCCCTCCAAGTTAGCCTAATGCTAGCAGTACTGTTGCTCCCTTTTGTGAAATGCAATGTATGGTAAAACTGCAGACCAGAGAGAGATGCCTTAATTTGTAAAAAGCTATAAAGTTGAGTCTTCTGTTATGTATGAAACCAATGTTGAATTTTTATGCTAACTTTATTTTATTCTGTAGCTTTTCATAGCTTTAAAAACTCAATTGACTTTCAAAAATGTTGGCTAAGAAATCTGTGGTGTGTTTGGCAATGTACTGAGTATACAGTAGCTTAACAGTAGTGGTGTCTAGCAGCGTTCTTTGACTATTCCGCCGCAGCATGAGGGTGTGCAGGAAGTCCTTTTCCATTAATAGAGACCTTGTTGACATCACAGTAGCATGCAGAATGACCCTTCTGGCAATTCCCATAGCAGCCATAATGCAATAAAATACACTCCATATCTGAGACTTATGCTCACTATATTCATAGGTAGGAGCTAAATATTTTATCTATTTATATGTGAAATGGGCTTGCTGAAAATCCTGGGCTCCATTTTGGGACAACAAGGTTCACAGTGCCTCTATGAAACTACAGAATCAGAATATCCTGAGTTGGAAAGGACCCCACAAGGATCATCAAGTCCCAACTACTGGCTTTGGACAGGACCATCCCCAAGAGTGACACCATGTGCCCAAGAGTGTTGTCTAAGCACTTCTTGAACTCTGCTGGGCTTGGTGCTGTGACCACTTCCCTGGGGAACCTGTTCCAGGGCCCAACCACCCTCTCCATGAAGAAGTTTTTCTAATATCCAACCTACGTGTCCCTAACACAACTTCATGCTGTTTCCTTGGGCCCTGTCACTGATCATGAGAGAAGAACCAGCACCTCCCCTCTGCTTTCCCTCGTGAGGATGTTGAAGAGTGCAATGAGGTCGTCCTTCAGAGGGGAGGTATCCTCTGCTTGATTATAGTTCAATGCAAAATGTGGAGCAGCAGAGCAATGGCTGGTATCACATGAGTGAATACAATACATTTAGCTGTGTCAGAACTGCATCAGAAGGTAAGAGTGAGCCTATGACAACTGAGACTTGAAGAGGAAAAACTAATAGCACACCTTAATTTCTAAACTTTCTCATTGCTGTTAGACGTGTTGGCTCTTACATCCATGTGGATGCACAGTCAGTCACGTGCATACAATATTTCTTTCCAAATTCACTCCTACCAATTTTTGGCTGTAACTAATTTAAATAAATGGGTGTGTTTTTAAGAACTGAATCATGAAAGAAACTTCTTGCATATTTTTGTGGTAACTTCAGGTTGTTACTAAAATTGAGTGGTAGGAAATGTGCCAGTGTTGCTATTACTGGAGCATAAGTTAATCTTTGATCTAAAAACATTGACCAGACTGGAATATTTTAGTTGAAGCTTCATTGTCAAAGAAGTGCTGAAATGCATACCGCTTGAGATCTGCCTAGGATTAGACATATGCTAAGGCTCTTCTCGTTTTCAAAAGACCCTGAGTAGATCTAACCATCTGTTAAACTGGTACAAGACATTTTGGATATAATTTGGTTTGTGTGTGCTAAGGTATTTTCTTTTTTTCACATCGTCCTGGGAAACCCAAAAAATGTGTATCGTATTCCATTTCTCCTCGACATCAATCCATGCAGTTTGTGTTAATGTCCCTTTAAGACCTGGGAGCCAGAAGTGGACCCAGAGGTCCTGCGGAGGCAGGAGGTTCAGGGGATCCCTTAAGAGACAGGGAACAGGTACACAGAGTCCTCTTTCTTGTTTTTTGCTGAGAGGCCAAGGAAGTTGCCTGGCATGGGTCTCCAAGAAGCTGCGGTTTTTTCAATCCAAAACTGTTTCAGAGGGAATTTGGCAATACGCAGCTGCAGCACCGAGATGGAGCTGTTGAGGCCAGGGCTGTGGGTTTCGGTGCCCAGCAAGTCGTTTTTTCCCCACAAAGCAGCGGCTTTGGTCTTCTTTGGAGGCTACCATATTGGGATGGGGCTTCTCCACCATCTTGTTTTCTTTGTTCTCAGGGAGTCCACAGGATTCAGTACCTTTGTACCTTGTGATTATTACTTCTATCGTGCTTGTGGCTATTTTGATTTTTAGTAAACTGCTATTTTGTCAGTTATACCTTCTTACATTTGTATTTCCTTATTGGTGAAAGGTGAGTGGTTAAAACTAAAGGGAAGGTAGCTCATTTCTCAGGCTCCACCCCATAATTTAACTAAGACACATGCTGTGCAGAATGTTGATTTAAAAATATGCATTGATTCACTTAATGAGCTTGGTAGCAATTACATTTTTTTCTAGTCCATTTCTATTTGATTTGGCCATATTTATGGCAGAAGAGCAAGGAGAGGAGGGGGGAAGCTGATTTCTGCACCACCTGAGGGCAAGTAGCCATCATCCATGGGCAGCTGTGGAAGCACAGGGTGGGCGAAGGGAGAAATCAGGAAGAGTCCAGAACTCAGATGAAAGCTGTACTAGTTTGAAAGCAAACCAGTGGGCGATCCCAAGTCACAAATACAATTTAATAGGAAAACCTGAATAAATGCAATAGTACAGAAACACTGACAGAGTCAGAATACAACCTGATACCCTGTTGGTCGAGGTGGTGGTAGCAGTCCAATTAAATGGTGGCTGCAGTCCTCTTGAAGTGATAGATGTGGTTCTGTTGAAGCAGTGATCTTGTAGAAGGGTCTGATCTTCCACTGAAGGTCCAGTGGTGGTTATGGAGCTCTTGTCCTCTGGGAATTCACTAGATAAGGCTGCTTGTGGTGTTCCAAACCTCAGATTAAATCCAGGTAGGAATGCTTGGTTCCTCCCTCTGGGCAGAGCATCTCCCAATGGGATGATGTAATTTTATCAGTCGTGCAGTGAGGCTTGATGGCCCATTAACAGAAGATATCCTCTCCGGGGGAGTTATCAGGGATGAGTCATGGAAGAGATAAAGAACACTGCCCCACCTGGTTTTAACAGATGGTGATAGAATACATATTTTTGGTTACATTTTACATTGTAACCTAAGACAAAAGCTCAGTGGGTCTTTGCAATGCTTTGGGAGGTAAGAGGAGGATCGGGAACTAAAACTACGCACACAAGGGAGAAGCACAAAGCACTGGCATGGTCCTGGTGCCAAAAGCAAGGTGGGACAAACAGCCAGTGAGGCCCACGAGGCTGACAGTGCCAAACTGCAAACCAGATACATGCCTTGTCTTTGTTTCCTCTTCCTGGCAGCATCAGTACTGATTTTCAGGTATCTTCTTGCTATCTGAGCAATAGGTGAGATAGCACTTGCAGCAGTGTTGGACCTATATTTGCTCCACTCCTCTGCTGTCCTCTTCACAGACTTCACTCTCACTCCTCTGTGAAAGGGAGCAAGCAATAAATGGTTACAGAGTGTGAGCCACTGATCTGGTTAATGTTGCTTCCCATGCTTGTGCTGTGAGCATAGAGTAAAAAGAGGTTGGAGGCAGGTAGGAAGAAGCCTCATCCACAGACCTCTGCAGCCATGACCACACTTGTGACAGCAGTCTTGCACTCTTTTTCCATGGAAAGTCTGAAGGAGGATCTGGGATCTTGAGGTAGCATAGTGTTATTCTTCTCTCTGTGCTTCTTATGAGTTGTCCATTTTCCACCCTTTTGTTCTTGATTGATGCTGTGACAGCTTACTGTTTGTCAGTATCCTAGGCGTGAAGGAGAGGATCTGGTAAGATTGAGCTTGTGCTTCCTGGATGTCCTGGCTAAGAGTGGAGGCATGATGTAATCGGCAGTTTAAATGCTATATTTTAAACACTGGATAAGGTCCTGAAAGCAATAAATCGAGGTTTACCTTCAACTGAGCTCAGCATGCTTGGTATGCTTCTGTTAGAGTTATTTTTGCTTCTTGCTTCTTTTATGAAGGAAAATTTATGAGATAGGGTTGGGGTTTTTTCAGTGCAACAAAGCAGACCTGTTAGCTAACATGCTGCCAGACTAATGTGTTAAATATTAGTCATCTCTAAAGAATGAGTCTAAAACAGTAATCCTTCTGTTTTTTCTGATAACTGCCAAGATGCCTACTGAAATAGATGGGGGAAGTGTCAAAAGAGGGGTTAAAAATAATGTATTGTGTCTATGGATAGCATTTTGCTGTGGGTGGTTGTAACTCCTGCCAGTGTCAGAGCTGGCTTGAGGAGGTAGGTGCTAGATAGTGTGTAGCTGAGGAGCACATCCTGCATCAGACTGAGGGCTTGATCTTTTAGCCTTAATAATGTCAGCGGTGGGGGGGTTTGTGGTCCTGTGGAAACCCAGTGAAACTGGATAAACCCAGTTAAACGCATAAAAAACGCTTTTTGCAAATTTGTGCAGATGGCTCCCTTATCTTGGGATGATCCACAGCTTGCCCCCCCCCCCACCAAAGGTACATGCCTTCTTCCCATAAAACGACAGAGCCAATGCCTACACTGGGAGATGGTTATGGGTATTTAGTGCCTTCTGCTAGTCTGGAGCTGGGAAGAAATGTCATCAGAGGAAATCTCTTCGTGTGTACTGGTCTCCAATTTCTTGACATGGTGGCCTTCCAAAAGTTTCCCAGAGAGGATCAGTGGAGCACCAGAAGCAACACACAGAAATTAAAAGACAGAAAAAATAAAACACAGAGAAAAGACCCTTTTGTTTCAGTAGACATCAGATGCGGTAGCCCAGGAGTCACAGAGGTTCAGCCAGGGACCTACAATGATAGAGCCAAAAAGCACTGATAAACCCACAAAGGTGGGAATAGGCATGACTGGGTTCCCCTTTCTCTGGGAAACACAGTCTACAAGGAATTGTTTATGACCCAGAAGAGAGCGCTAGTGCTGGCATTGGTGATGAGCTCGCTCTGGTGCCTCATCCCAATGTGGGATAATGCCTTTAGAGACCCAAGCATGTGCACAGAAGGCTGCCCTGGTGCCAAGTGGCAGAACTTGCTGGGGCCCCTGGGGAGCTGCCACAGAGTTCTTTCTAAACCCCGCACAGCACCATCCCTGGCCATCCCTTGCTGTTGAGCTGGACTGATTTAGAACAGTGTTGAGAGCTGGGAAAGATGGGCAGGGTAGACTGGTACCATCACTTTTAGGGCCCACCCAGGAAGTCTGGGAAGCTTCTTCCCCCCAGATGTGGGCCACAAGGGCCGCCTTGTGGAGCAAGAGCAGCAATACCTGGCCAAAATGGCCCAAAGGAGCCCTGTCAACAGGCCATTGCTCAGTGCTGCAGAGGAAGGAAAAAACATCTGATGACACTTGATAATCCACCATGGGGAAAAAAAAGCAATTCCCTGCCAACAGCTGCAGGGCATGAGAAGCCATCTTCATGGGGCATGAGCAGCAGGCAGCAACCCAGCTAAAAGGAACTGAAGAAACCCTAAGGAGTGGTCAATCTCAGCACAGCAGAGGAGGGTGAAATAACCCCAGGTACAATTACCAATCTGTCCCAGGAGAAAATTCCTTCCTGACCACAGTGCTGATGACCAGCTATTCCCTGAGCACTTGAGTAAGACCTTTCACCTCCTTGTCACATAGGCTAGTAAACCACCCAGGAGATGTCCATATTCTGACTCAACATAGAGGCATCTCAGGAGCTTGTGAGAGTAGCCACATGCCCCCAGCCTAATGGACGGACCTTGGAGACAACATTCCTTTCTGTGTCTGGCAGGGCACCAGTGGGTGCTCCAAAGCACTGGAATCCCTTGCGACATCTCTGCACCCTATATCTTACAGCTGCTGCCCCATCTCTGCAGGGCATGAGAACAGAAAGCTCTGCAGTGCTCCTCCTGAAGGGATCCCCTTGGTCTTGCCAGTGCTCTCCAGCAGATAAGGGCAGAGAGCCTTGGGCACATCCAGATGTTCTAGATCTTTGCATTGCCAGCAGCCCCATTCAGCCCCCTATCTTCTTCCCTTCCCTTCTCTTCCCTTCCCTTCCCTTCCCTTCCCTTTTGTAAATCACTCCAGCCTTCCCCCAAATCCTGTTACTCCAAGTCTTGTCTCTAGCTCGGATGTCCCTGCTCACTTGCTGTGCCTCCCTGACTGCCTTCTGAGGAGCGAGGGTGCCCTGGCTGACGTCGAGAAAGCAGAGCAGAAAGCGACGGCGGTGGACAGGGACGAGACCTGGGTGCAGGCTGAGGCCGTCGTTCCTGTGATAAACCAGCTGTCCCTGCTGTCCGCTCCGCCCTCGGTGCAGCGGGATTTGTTGCAGGAGAAGATGCCGTGGATATGGCCTTGCGGCTCCAGACATGGCCGTGTCCAAAAGCCCGAAAGCAGGCAGTTGTCACCCACACTGGGGTGTGAGGGGAGAGGGAAAAGTCACCAGGAGAAGGGGGAGAAAGCAACCCTCAGAGACTGTGTCAAAGAAACAACCATTTATTTCCTTCTTCTACAATTAAGGGTTGTTGGCTTGCGCCGGCGGCGGGACGGCCTCTTAGGGGGCTGGGGAGAGTCCTGAGGGCCAGAGGCCCTCCTCTTTGCGGGGCGCCGGGGCCCCTCGGGCACGCAGTCCCCGTCCCGGCCGGGAGCAGAAGGGCTGCGGCTGCACCCCTGGGCAGAGGGGCCTGCTACGGCTGCTGGCCCGCCCTGCTCCTCCTGGGGCTGCTCCCGCTCCGCAGGGACAGGCGCGGATGGAGAGTGGCCGGGCCCCTCGCCGAGGGTGGCTTCCAACGGGCTGCTGTCCGCTTCCACGCTGGAGACCGCAGGGCTGCAGGAGGAGGCCGGGATGGGGGTGGGAGTCCCCTGGCGGGAGGCAGAGGGGCCAGGGATGGCTGTGGGACCCTCCTCCTCGCCGTCCTCGCCCTCCTCCTCCTCCTCGTCCTCATCATGGGGGTTCAGGCGGTTCATCTGCCGGAGGATCTCATCACTGCATCTGTCAGCGGCGATGTCGATGAGCCGGCGCACAAATGCCACCGTCTGCTCCTGCAGGATGGGCTGCAGCTCCCGAACCAAGGCTTCCTCATGCAGCCCATAGCGGCACAAATTTGCTATGATGGCGCTCTGTGCCAGAGCCACCTCCCACCAGCGGGCCCTGAGCAGCTCCGATAGTTCCTGGTTCAGCCAGGGCAGTAGGGGCTCGAGGATTTCTGAGCAGTCCTGGAAAAAGTCTGCCCAGACCTCAGGTGGGAAGCCAGCTACATAAATCCTGGGCATCGGCTCTGCAGCCACCTGCTCATCCTGGTGGCCAGCAACCGATGAATCCGAGGGGCTTGGAAGAACTATCTCCAGAAAGTCTTCCTCTGACCGAACAGAGTAAATGATGCTGTTGATAGCCTGTCTGCACAGGGGGCACGATGGTTTCCTCTTGGCCCACCGCACAATGCAGCCCAGGCAGAACAGGTGGACACAGGGTGTTACAGAAGCGATTTCACCTTGAACGTCACGGCAGATGGGGCAGTTCCACTCTGTCTCCGTGGCCATGCTTGCGTGTTGCAGCAGAGCTGGGGACAGCAGCTGCTCCCTCTTGCTGGCGTGACACGCTGCAAAATGGTCACTTGCTGTCCCAGGGAGATGGGCAGCTGGAAGAAATGCCCAGGCCCCTCTAGAAGGGCACACTCACAGCTCCCCAGATGCCATCACCCACCCCAGGGCCACCCCATGGGCACGTTTCCTGCACCGCTCACCTGTGCTTCTGCAAGCACCACCCAGAGTACTTGGCTTCCTGAACCAGGCAGGCCTAAAGAAACAGGCAATGTCTCGTGAATGAGAACTGAGAGTTGCTGACAGCAGCTCCCAATGACCTCGCGGGCTTCCAGTCCTCCCAGGCACGCTTCCCAGGAGTCCAGGCACGAGCGAGTCTGGGCCAGGCTCTGCCCATGCCCAAACATAAGCAGTGAGGGATGTGAGGTCACAGTGCATTGCTCACTTAGGTTGCCATCCATGGAGCCTGTGGACTGCTGATGTCACGGTCCGCTGTTCCATGCTGACAGCCTTGACTGCCTTCCAAACCTGCCATAGCAGGCCTTTCTCCCCTGCAGGTACATGGCATCAGGAGAAAAAATGGGCTGCATGGGCCATGCTGTGCCATCATTCGTTCGTGCCTCTGACTTTTATAATCACTTTGAGTCATTAGTCCAAGCACTTCTCCTTTAGAAGTGCATTATCTGCTAGTTTTACGTTTTTGTGACGAGAGGGTGCTGCGTACATCGGGCACATGGGCTGGCCTATTTAAATCTTGTGAGATGACAGGCCATATTCTCTATTCGCAATGCTGCTTGTCTGCACCACTGGGAGAGGCAAGCACATCCTGACATTTCATGCCAGTCTCTGCACAAACTTCTTGCCAGGTTGTTTTTAAATTCAGATTTTTTTTCTTCTCTACAGCTCCATTGGATTGGGGTTGATGGGCACAATGTTGTGGTCATTAGCTCAGTGACCATTAAAACCCTCTGTTGCTCTCATCCCATTCAAAAATAAAGTTGAAAATGGATAGATAACTGAAAAATAAGCATAAGCACAATTTTGGGCAAACCAGTCAAAAATGTGGAGAAAATCTATACTATCACTGAGTTTTAATCTCTCCCCCTTGTGGGAGTGCTTGCCACAGACTGGGCCACCCAAGCAAGGGCAGGTCTGTCTGTTCTTCTTGCTGTGCTTCCCAAGCTGCTTTGCCTGCAGCTTTCAGGGAGCTGTAAATCACTCCAGCCAGCCTTGCAGCTGGGCATTTTCTGCCTCCTTAGGATGTTTTACTAAAACTAGTGGGAAGTGATCAAGTGAGTTACAGCTTGAAACCAGCCTGGAAAAGAAGGAGATTTTTAGAAGAGTTTTCCTGCCTCATCTTTACCATCTTCTCAGGAACATCTTCTAGGGAAAAAGCCCTAGGCACATCACAGGATCATCCCTACCTTCTTGAACCCTAAAAATACATAATCTCAGTCAGTGCCAGCTGAGCAGGAGTTTCGTTCATGCTCAGTGTGAAGTGAAAACTTCTAAAAGCCAAGATCCTGCTGCCTTGATGAATGAGCCCAGTATCCAAGGTTCTCTGTTGGGGGAAGGCAGATGTGTGTGTCAGTTTGAACTTTTTCTTGGCTCTTTCCCTGCACTGACCCCCTTCAGTACTGAGGGCAGCACCAAACTGTCACCTGGCCCCTCCCTGTGCCCAAGCCATTGTCATTTTTAAGGGCAGGATCTTTTAAGGATCCCTAGAAGAGTTTTGTTTTATTATGAGAGGGAAAGGTTAAAAAAAACAACCAATCATCTCTCTCTTTGGATCAGGGACTTACCTGAGCATCCTTGGAGAATCTACCTATTGTGCCACTGGCAATTGGCCTGGCTGACCCTGGGTTGTCCTGTCCAGCTGTCTCTGGTAAACTAGCAGGATGAGATATGGTTCTCTAAGGAGATTTGTGTTTCCACTGGGTCCGTTAATTACAGAGCCCATGTTCAGGATGGCCAATCAATAGCACTGGGGTCAGGAAGGAATTTTCCCCCAGGGCAGATTGGCACTGGTTCCTAGGGAGTTTTGCCTTCCTCTGCAGCACTGAGCATGACTGCTGTTCAGGGCTCCTGCAGTCCCTTTTGGCTGAGTTGCTGCCTGCTGCTCATGCTCCATGAAGATGGACTCTCATGCCCTGCAGCTGTGGGCAGGAAGCTTTCCAGACTCCCAGGGTGGGCCCCAAGGGTGGCCCTGGGGGTTGCTTCTTGTCCTCCTGTAGCACTGGGCACAGCCCCTCGTCAGGGCTCCTCTGGGCCTCTGTGACTCCATTCTTGCCTGCTGCCCTCACACCTCCAAGGCACCACTCGTGCCCCGGCTCTCTCTGGCTCTCTTGCCCATTGCAAACTTGGAATGGGGCTGAGCTCTGCTCTTCCCTTGGCTCCATTTCTGCAGGGGGTCTTGCATCCATCCAGAGGTGCCATTTTTCAGTTCTCCTGCCTGCAACACAAGCACAGGACAGACATGAAAGTGCTTTTCATGCATCCCTGGCCTGGGAGCACAGCAACGAAGCAAGTTTTGGAAGGCAAAAAGTGTGTTTGTCATTGATATGTATTACACTTTGGAGCATATCCATGGCAGTACACACCTTTTGTGTTGTTGCTTCTGATTCTCATTCTTCATGTTCTCACCCTTCAGGAAACAGGAGCTGTTGGGCCTGTATTCCTGCTGCTGCATTCTGTAGCTCTGTCACCTGCCTTTGCCATACTACAGAGGATTTTTCAAGCTAAACTGAAGAACACATCAGCCTGCTGATGATGCTACACATGCCCATTGTGGTAATGGTTGTGAGCATGATGCTACACATGCACATTGGAGTAATGGGTGTGAGCATCAGCTCTGAAACTGATTCAGAAAAACAAAAATTAAAATAATATCAAATTTCTAGTTGTAACCTGTGTGTCATGTGTTCTTGAATGTGGTTTTGGATCAAAAACTCCCTGGAACTTCACACAAATAAAAATCTCACCATTATTTGACTCGTGGTGAGTGCAGGGAATAGAACAGGACAGAGCAGTTATGCCACGTTAAACCCAGAGCTTTGCATGACAAGGTTTGACCCAGGTCCGAGGGCTCCATCCTGGAGAGCAGCTCTCAGCAGTACAGGTCCCAGGGCCACCCAGGAGACAGGGGCAGAGACGTGCACACCTACAGCAGGGCTCAGGCAGGGACTGAAGGTCCCAGGCTGAGCCAGGAGATGGTGGGGTTGGGGGTCCCAGGGGAGGGCAGTCCCAGCCACTGAGGCCTGTGAGCACCCCCAGGACCCTGGCAGGACTAGACTTCGGTGCTCATGTGCTCTTCTTCAGACACTGGTGGTTGGACACTTCAGAGACAGAGTATTGGGCCAGATGGACCTTCCCTTTGAGGGAGTGCTGCTGTTCTCGGGCTCTTGTGTTTTACTATGTTCTTCCATAGAAGACAGACCAGACATTTCTAAAAATGAGTACAAGAAGCAAAAAAGAATATTCATGGGGAAATTAACAGGTATTGCTCACCTCCAAATTGTTTGCAACCATTTAGATGAGAAGCACATCCTGCACCAGACTGAAGGCTTGATCTTTGAGCCTCACTAGTGTCAGTGATGTGGTATTTTGCCATCCTATGAAAACCTATCTCAG